>BOPN01008638.1:7500-15000 GCA_017312705.2 Penaeus japonicus | reverse complement strand
GCTCCATATTAGCTCATTATTTTCTTTATACTCAGTGTGATAGAAGTATTGCTGTTTTATGGGAGGACAAAAAGCAACTTTATTTTTTCGTATTTTTGTGCTGTCATGATCGAATAAGAAACATATAATCACCTACAATGAAGATAACATGAAGAGGAAGGAAACCTGTGCATATGACTGTGAGTGCCACAGTGAAAGGCATCAATATTGGTACAGGAACATATTTTAGACACTGGGTATGGATCGAGTCACCTTCCTCTTCTCGTTCTGCCTGCAAATCCTTCATCGGCGGTACATTAGAGCAAGAGGTCGTCAACTTTCTGTGTGCTACCACTCAATAAAGATAGTGCTTGCTAGAGACTGGATGGGTGCCATTCAAGGCTCTCTCTATAGTAGGTGCTAGGAAAAAGTGGTGCCATCTAGGTTTTGGACGTTAAGTTAGTTTAATATTATGGTAATTTCAGTAATTATGACTGCAATTTCCATCATCACTCACTCTTCTCTCATAGCACAATAAAATAGCACAGTGATCCAAAATCCCCGAATGTCATGTACATCATGATGCCTGTCATCAGGCCAAAGCTCCTACATCATGTATGTCATGATACCTGTCCACAATGGGTTAAGACTCCTACAATACCAAATGGATAACAAATACTAAAACCTTATCAGTAATTAGCTCCCAGCCTCTCTCCAAAAGCATTTAGGTTATCTCATAATTAAAGATTTTGTCTGGACAGTAATCACAAAATGTATAAGAGATGGTCATGGATAATTTAATTAAAATATGCTTACCAGGTATAAGATTCTTGAGGAATAGTACTTAATCTTAAAGTTTATGAGATCAACAAATGTGTTTATTGAAAATGTCCTCAGAAGTGGACAAGGAAGCTTGTCTCTTGAGTCCTTTTTGAAGGATGATGGATCTTGCTAATTTTACCATTTGTATTGAAAGGGCATTTGGTATCTTAACTTCAGTTCCAAATTAATTTGCAGCTTCTTCTCTTCTTCTTCTTCTTCTTCTTTTTCTTTTTTTTTTCTTGTGTGTGTGTGTGTGTGTGTGTGTGTGTGGAGGAGGGGCGGCTTGATTACACGTGTGTGTGTGTTTGTGTTTGTGTTTGTGTTTGTGGGTGTGCGTGTGTGTGTGAGTGTGTGGGCACAGATCCCAGTGTGTGCGTGTATATGTATCTGTGTATATATGTGTGTATGTGGGCTTGGACATATTTATGAGTGCATTCATGTGTAGAAGGAGGGGGGGGGGGCATGCTTGCATGTGTGTGTGTGTGTATGTTTGTAGGCTTGTGTATGTTTGTGCATACACATGCAAGGTAATTATAAAAATGAATATTATTACAGAGCAAGAATTAAAAGTTTCTCTGTACTTCTACTGGAGTGGAGATCAGTATTCAAGTTTCAGACTTATGCCTGTTGATTGTTTTGATTATCTCGCTCAGGATCGTTGTGTGTGACCTTTAGGCCGGCGTCCCAGACCATACCATTAGTTTTGATTTCAATGAAATTTTGCACCAGGAAATTTGAAGAGGATATTTGTCCTACGATATTTATTTCTGAATTTCAGTTAGGATATGAGCATTTTCTACTATAACACAAAAAGGAATTGAAATGATTAATTCCCAGTTTTTGAAAGTTGTTCATGTAGTGTTACATGGCGCCTGGTAAGAATGCATATCTTCAGACTATTAGGAATGTATTCAGTGTTGAAGAGACTTTAACATAACCAGACTATTCACTTTCTACAATAGAATATAACCAAGGATAAAAGTAGAATAAAAACCCAGTGATAGACTAGTAACCTCATTGATAGATTCAGATTCAGTGTGGCTTATGAAATTGATGGTATGCTTCCACTGAATTCATCCCTCGAAGTCCAAATATGAAGCCAGTTCATCTTGGTCTGTGGAAATGTTCATGAGTTTACTTTGTTTATTCTTAAGTGCATCAAGAGATTTACTTGTTTACCTCTTTGAGTCAATACCCTATTTACCTCTTACAAATTTTAGGTGCATTCATGGTTGACTGTCTTAATGTAGTGATGCTTGATATTTACAGATTTTCAAATATACTTGAGGTGCTTTGTGATTCATTTGATACCTGTATAAATGTGAAATATTAATGTTCATATCTGCAATGCAATTCTTTTCATAAACAGTTTGTTTGGACAGTAATTTTGGAGCTGGTTATAATATGCCTACAGTTTCTTTTGTATTTTACACACTACTCCTGGAGTCAGTTACATTATTCTACAGTTTCATACCAGGTAAAATCAGGGTAAGTGGATTTTCATATGAGTAGAAATTGAAAATTAATGTCTTTTTTTCTCTTTTTCTCCTTAATATGCAGCCTGTGGGTCTTTGTTTGGAGGTGGCCATGGGAGCAGGTATAGTGCCGTGTTGCTCTCCTGATGCACCGTGCCGTAACTTTGTGCATGAACCTGATGCTCAGTGTTTTGTGCAGGCGGGTTGGTGCCTGTGTCAGTCATACCCAGCCTGCCCGAGACCTGTAGTCAAGTCTGTGTGCCCCAACAGTAGTACCCTGTCCTCTCTCCCAGGCCAGGTTCTCCCCATGAGCCCAGCGGCTGCATGTGTTAACCCGGTAAGGGTAGACGTTGCTCCTGCCCCACTTAGTGTCTGCAGTCCTGGACCATGTTCGGTGCCTCAGTGTGTTTGTAGTGCTGGTGCTAGTGAAGAGAAAATTTCACACCATTGTCATTGTGGCCATCTATCAAGAGAACAGCCAGTCAGACCAGCAGGTGGAGTCGAATCACGGGACCTTTTGCGTAACCTTTTAATGCTTGGTGGAAATAGTACAAACAGTCAAGCTGTTGATGGACATGAACAGTTACTGAAACGAGTAAACTCTGCACCCAACACTGCATTATCTCCGCCGAGAATGTATCATCATGCCCCCTTAATATCTTCTCATTCATTGGACACTGGATGCTGTTTGCATCATACGTATCCACCTCCTAAACTTCGCCTCAGAGCAAGTTCCTCCAGGTTGATTTCTCACCACAGTTCATCCACAGAAGAATGGTTTGAAGAAGTGCCAGTGCCTGACCATTCATTTGGCACAGGAGATTCAGACATGCAATGTAGATCTGATCAGTCCACACATCCAGAGACTGTAGGGCAGGTGAACCCACCAGTCAAGCTTAATTTATGTGTGAGTGTGGATAAGCCACCCCCTCAGCAGTCTGAGGAAAGCCATGAAGACACTCATTCTTGGTCTTCAATTACACATACTTTGGAGGATTCAGGAGGCAGCGGGGCTGAGAGTGCAGGTGTAGACAGCAGAGATGGTAATTGCAAAGAAGTAGATGAAGTAGGCAACAGACAGGTGAGCACTGAGCAGCACTCTCTCAACAATCTGCTTCTCGCCGACAGTTGTGATCGCCTTTCTGCCAAGCAT
This sequence comes from Penaeus japonicus, assembly GCA_017312705.2. Taxonomy (NCBI): domain Eukaryota; kingdom Metazoa; phylum Arthropoda; class Malacostraca; order Decapoda; family Penaeidae; genus Penaeus; species Penaeus japonicus. The sequence continues at coordinate 11,571 of BOPN01008638.1, read as the reverse complement.
TTAAATCAATCAGAATCAAGCTTAAGTTGTACTCAATACAGTGAAGACAGTGTATCTAGCATGGGACGTCCACTTAAAGATGGAGAGACAGTCTCTCAGGCCCCAACCTTTGACATTGCAGACTTAGATTCCGGTGATGTTAGCTCTGCAAAACATAATAAAAAGTGCCAAAAATCTAGCCACAAACCCAGTGCTGATATGTCTGAACGCTCGCCTGGCCAGTGCTGTTGTGTTCTGTCTTAACCTAGACTACATAGTGCTTCTAGTAGTTGCCCGTAAGTTAAAGAATTTGTCTTTTTTCATGTTTTTGTTGTTGTTTTTTTTTACATTTTCAAATGTACAACTAATCTGAGCAGGGATTAGGTATATAGATTATAACTCAAGTTTGATGAGTATGGCAGCAAATTATGTTGGAATTATCAGTAAGAAGGCAAATTATGTTGGAATAATCAGTAAGAAGGCAAATTATGTTGGGAATAATCAGTCTGCTCAGATTAGTTGTGATATGTGGACATGTGCATGTCTTTTTATGTTTAGACTTTGTTGTCCTTTATGTTAGCCTGTATTGTTCTAAGTAAATCAGAACAAAAGTTTTTGCTTCAGGTACATTTTATTTGTCTTCTGAATACTTATTAACCAACTTGTTTACCATATCTTCCAGCAGTTTACATTCAAAAAGACATGGGCATTCTCTTTTTTTTTTGTGGGTGTTTGTGGTAAGCATTACAAGGATGAGTTTCTTCTCACCTTTCCATAGTGTTGATCATAAAGCATCTATAGAAAGATGACTACAGTTTCAGCTATGTCTTCTTGAATGTCAGTAATACTAAATTGAAGCCATTTTAAACATCTGTTTTAAGTCAAAGTAATCTGTATTGATTTTAGAATTATAGGTGCGTCTGATCCAGTTATACTTTCTAAACGTTATATGTGATTTTAACTTCGGAAATATTCCACAAGATTAACATGTGCAGACTGAGTATTTATCAATTGTCTAGGACTGCTGTCTACATCCCACAAGATTATAGGTTATGTCATAATGGGTCAAGAGATTTTGAAGTAAGAATAACACAATGAACATCAACAGGGGATGGCAGTGTGGGAAATGGCAGAAATATTAACAGGTAGTGTAAATGCCAGTAGAATTGCTCCAAGGGTAAATAGATGTAAATCAGACATGCACATCACAGTCCTCAAAGAAAAGGGATATATTCACACATTGGCTGCAGTATTAATAAAATATGTAAACAGTCATGTGGCAGGTTTATGTTGTATGGCACAGTGCCATCCGCGTTTATGACTGATGCTGCCTTGACAGCAAATCATGCCATCAGCTATCAATTAAGCTCATTTTGAGCCCAAATCGTTGTAAGTTTTGATTCATAAGCAGTATACAGAGAGTTGGGAAAATCTTCTACCATTTCTATTTTGGGGGTCATTACTCACATGCCTCTCCAAAATCATCAGAGAGATCATCCCTCACCCCATCAGTATGATGGCATTAAGTGTGGCATATCATTTTCTGTAACCATCTAGGTTTCATTAATGAATCACTAGGAATACACTATATTAAAATAGTGATAAGTCTGTAATAATAGTAATGTTGATAATGATCAGGCTAATGATTGAATATATTACTAGGTTTTTATTTTTTTCAATACGCTCTCTAGATGATGGTACCCCGGTGGATGAACCTGTGTGGCAGCTCAGGGAGCCGGGGGAGACCACCGCAGTGTCAGAACAGCCAACGCCATTGGAAGAAGAGAGTGACCCAGCCAAGGGGACGCTGAGATGTGTACCTCAGGGCATTGTGTCAACACGTTATCTAACCTCTCCTACAGCCACTCCTGACTCCCACATCCATGTGTTCAGGGAGACGACAGTCTAATTAGAAACCGGCTACATCTATGGTAGCTCCGTGCTGGCTCTGGTGACGAGTTGCTAGCATGTCATCTAGTGACTTTTTTCTGGAAAAGATAAATCCTATATTTTGTATTTATTAGCTGGTTATCTGGGTGAACAACAGAGCTTTAAAGTTATTGGAATATGAAAAAAGATCAATAGTTTTAATCATGAGATCTATAAAGAAAGCATAATATATCTTATACTGTTGCTGTGTAAGCAATCCAAAAAGAATGTGTTCATTAAATCATTCTCATGCTTTTTGAAAGACCATTGTAGTAGATACTATATCAGTACAGATTTTATCACATTTGGGGAGTGATTCTCATGTAGAAATTGAAATGTAGATGCCTACAAAAGAAGTAAAGCAGGGCATGGGACATAGGATATACAGTGATCCATTATTTGTTAGCTCTTAATGGAACAAGATTATTAGAGTGTATTATGATGTTGTGGCAGTATAAGTACATATTGAATTTTATTTTTTGTCCCCCTCCCCCAACTTGTTTTCCTGGATATAGTTGTAATGGTGCATAGAAATAGTTTTTTTTCTGTGCTAGATAACATTAGAGAATATATCTCAGAAGTCAGGGTATACATCTGTTATGATATTTAAATGTATTAGATAGATATTCAATTTTTTTTTCTTTTCACTTTTTTTCCTCTTTTTTTCTTCTTTTATCCTGTTTTTCTTTGGGAAGTTTATTTTATTTAAGATGTAAACAAAAACTACATTTGAGGTAGCTAGTAATGTGCCATGTGAAACAGATTTTTAGCATAAAATTAGTGTCAAATAGTTGTCTGGTACAAGAGATGTATTTATGGAGGTCTGGAGCCAACTTGAACTTTTGGTTCCTCCTCTTCTTTGTAAAGTTTCCATTTCTTTTAAGAAAGTTCTGTGCCATTTTAAGGGATCATTTTGATAAGAGTGTGACCATGAAAATCAGTATTAGATTTTTTTAAAGGTGATACTTGATTTATATGCTTGTTTTTATTGTCATAGGATAATTGTGAATACTTTTGTCAACAAAGACAGTGTAGCTGCAGTTTCTATGAAGTGGGTGTATTTGAATGGCCTCCTGTGCATCGTTTTATCACTGTTGAAGAATCACGTTAATTTTATTGCCAATAGATAAATGTTTTGAATTACCATGATCTGTGACCAAGTGGAATTATGCATTGTGCCGTAGGGAGGTACACAAAAGGGTGCCAAGTTAGAATAGCACTTATTTATTACCTTTTCAAATTTGATGTATGGAAACTTCCTACCGAATTTATGGGTACTATTTGAATGGATTTTGATTCTAAGAGTCCAGTCAATTTTTTTTTTTTTTTTTTTTTTTTTTTTTTTTTTTTTTTTTTTTTTTTTTTTTTTTTTTTTTTTTTTTTTTTTTTTTTTTTCATATGTTGTATTTTGTTTTTTGTTAGTTTTCTAATGAAATTTTATATTTGAAAGTGATTGTGCTCTATGTACGAAAACAAAAGCATTTCTTTTCATACCAAACAGTTGTTAGAAATGCAAGAGTATTGGCAATAGGCCTATTTTGTGGGATCATTATATCCTGAACAACATATCAAGGTAGATGTGGATCAAGTGTTAGGCACTGGGTGCAAATACTTAGTCTTTGTATTGGCTCATTTGGTAGTAAGTCTGATCTAGAAACAGGAAAGGCCCTTCTCGCTTGCCATCTGCAGATTCAGCATGTATAAAACGCTCACAGTGTTTCATGCATTCATGGTGCGAAGAAATTTCTAAAGAATTTGATATGTGAAATGATATATTTATGCACGTATGTGCATGTACATACCCATACACTTTGGAACACCTCTACTCTTTTGCATACACATGCGCTCACACACACACACACACACACACACACACACACACACACACACACACACACACACACACACACACACACACACACACACACACACACACACACACTCTCTCTCTCTCTCTCTCTCTCTCTCTCTCTCTCTCTCTCTCTCTCTCTCTCTCTCTCTCTCTCTCTCTCTCTCTCTCTCTCTCTCTCTCTCTCATTATTTTCCCCTTTTGTCTCCTTCTTTCACAGGTCTAATTTTCCTTCTACTTGGGCTATGTGAATACAGTTCATTTTCCATTTGTAAAAAGTCTGATACTGTATTTTATTCTCCATTGTACTGCTA
>BOPN01008637.1:40000-42409 GCA_017312705.2 Penaeus japonicus | reverse complement strand
TCTCTCTCTCTCTCTCTCTCTCTCTCTCTCTCTCTCTCTCTCTCTCTCTCTCTCTCTCTCTCTCTCTCTCTCTCTCTCTCTCTCTCTCTTTCTCTCTAAAAGTCACTCATTAAACAAACTCTTATATAATGCTATTAACACAACAACGGAAAAAAAGAATGTATGACCATTAACATATTTGTAATCAGTTACAGGGATAGATAACTGTCATATCCGGTGTTCTTCGTCATCATAAGTAATCTTTATAAGTATTCCTTTGTAAAAGTAATTAATCACGTATGTCGGGAAATTCTAGTTCACCCCCTTGGCATTCTCCTGACTCATTGTATTATGAGCTGTGTAGGTGCGTGTTGTGTTTGTGTTTGTGGGTTCGTGTGTGTTGTGTGTGTGTTATGGGTTGTGTTAAGTGTTTGTTTGTGTGTGTGTGTTATGGGTTGGGTGTTTGCTTGTGTGTTATGTGTTTGTGTTTGTTTGTTTGTGTGTGTGTGTTATGGGTTGGGTGTTTGCTTGTGTGTTATGTGTTTGTGTTTGTTTGTTTGTGTGTGTGTGTTATGGGTTGGGTGTTTGCTTGTGTGTTATGTGTTTGTGTTTGTTTGTTTGTGTGTGTGTGTGTGTGTGTGTGTGTGTGTGTGTGTGTGTGTGTGTGTGTGAGAGAGAGAGAGAGAGAGAGAGAGAGCGAGGTTGAGATAGAGAGAGAGGAAGAGAAAGAGAAAGAGAAGAAGAAGAAGAAGAAGAAGAAGAAGAAGAAGAAGAAAAGAAACGGAAGAAAGAACGAACGAAAGAAAGAAAGACTTTTTTTTTCTTCTTTTTTATACCCCCGCCCGTCACAGCATGACTAACAAAAGACCTCAAACAAAAATACCATATGTATATCAAACATTCTCCACCTTAAACATTATGCATACCACACATTGTTCATTGTTAATTAATGAAAGCCCCGTCCCAATGAAAGCGCTCGATCCAAGCACTTAATAACACATGCTTTCCTTTTCTTTCTCCTCACAGTGACTCGGAGCCTCTCCTTTATAACGTTATGTCATATAGTCACGCGCGTACTGTCATTACCAAAGGGGCAGTAATGATATGTGGTGTGTATACCTCATGAATCTTTGTGTTGTATGTATTCATGGTCATATTCTTATCCCTTTTAAATTTCATGATAAGTGTTCTTAATGAGTGGATATAAGGTACTATAAGAATATCCTCAAATAAATGAGAATCAATGTCAAAAAAAGGAAAAAATAAATAAATAAATAAAGAAAGAAAAAAAAGACTGACATATAGTGGACTCATTGCTCGTCAAAAGCTTAATGCATGAGAGATGAGGTCGTGTCATATTCTACCAAAGTTTGTACGTGAAAGGTTATAACTGACCCTGATTCCTATACAGGTGCGTGATTACGTCTATCAAGGTATTCATACCTGCGTGAGGTAGGCTCGTAACGGGGGTGATGTGTTTCCAGAACGACAGGTGAGAGAACCTATTCATTATTGCAGTAATTGCTGTTATATAGGGCGTTGGTTGTATGGTTATTTGGATGTGTGTGTGTGTGTGTGTTTGTGTGTTTGTCGATGTTTGTTTTCTTTTTTTCTAATAAGCTAATATAATAATGGTGAAATATGAAAAAAATGATAGACTGTAATAACTATGACTGGAATATCTTATATTGGAAATATACATTGCGTAATATATTTTTTTCTTTTCTTTTACAGACAAGTAAATGTATATAATGATGATGAAATATCAAAAGGGGGGCCCGTAATAAGCGGTGATTACGATATCCGTTGTCGGAAATATATTACTGTTATTGTCTTAGAAGTGTTGATGCATATGGCTTCACATGTATCATAATAGATCTCGGTTTATCTTGACTAATCCTTTTATCGCGGTTTCTCGTGGGGTTTCTTTTGCTTTCTCGCTTTTAAAAGACTTCGGGATGTGATTTTGAAAATAGATAAAACACATACTCACGAACAGGTACATACGCTCACATAAACGTATAAATAATCATTCTATACGCACACGCACACGCACACGCACACGCACACGCACACACAAACACAAACACACACACACACAAAGACACACACACAAACACAAACACACAAACAAGGACAAACACACACACAAACACACAAACAAGCACAAACACACACAAACACACACAAACACACACACACACAAACACCCCCCCCCCACACACACACACACCCATACCCATAAACAGAAACACGCACATGCATAACCACACATCTCATTCACACTGATTACACCTTGATTAGAGCGAGTTACACGTATAATGAGTACATACCCCTTCCATTTAGGTTACAACACCTTTATGGGTCTAATTTACCCTGGCATCTACCTTTGTACGCATGTTGGTGTGCTAGGAACATACATAATCAAGG
>BOPN01008637.1:20000-30000 GCA_017312705.2 Penaeus japonicus | reverse complement strand
CATACAGGTAGGTGTTATTATGGATATGTTATGTATGTCCTATTTATCCAAAACTTGAGGAAATCTATGGTTATATGATGGAAGAGATTTGTTGAAATTTATGCACGTGTATTTCTAGTGTATTTTGCGTTTTAGTTTTGTTGTATTTAAAAAGAGATTCTTGTGTATTTTGTGCTTTTTAACTGATTTATTTAAAAAGGAGATTCTGTTGTATTTTGTGTTTTATTTCTGTTGTATTTTGTGTTTCATGTCTGTTGTATTTTGGCTTTAGTGCTTTCTGTAGTTTGTGTTTTATTTCGTGTACTTTTTGGGCTCATGGTGAATTCATACTCTATTTTTGCTGTATTTTGTGTGTTGTTTCTGTTGTATTTTGGCTTTATTTTTGTATTTTGTTCTATTTTGTTATATTTTGTTTTATATTTCTGTTGCATTTCTATTTTTATTTGTTGTATTTTGCGTTTAATTTTTGTTGTACTTCAGGTTTATATCTGTTATATTTTGTGTTTTATTTGTTGTATCTATGCTCTATTACTGTTTTTTTTCTGTTGTATTTTGGATTTATTTCTGCTGAATTTTGTGTTTTTTTTATATTTTTAATGTCTGGTGTATTATGTGTTTTATTTCTGTTGTATATCGTATTTTATTATGTTATTTATAACATTTCTGTATATTGTAGTTTATCATGTTATTTATATTTCTGTACATTGTATTTTTCTATGTTATTAATGATATTTCTGAATATTGTATTTTATTATGTATTTACAATATTTCTGTTGTAGTATTGTATTTATTTTATAAATTGTGCTGTTTTTGCCGTTATTTTGATTTTTTTACTTCTCGTATCTTATGATTTTAAATGATGAAAAATACATCTTATTTATCTATCTATTTGTCTATGTCTATACACCTGTCTGTCTATTTGTCTATCGATCCATCTATCTGTCTATCTATCTAACTCATCCATCTCTCTGTCTGTTTAGTTTCTATCCATCAAGATCTATCTATCTATCTATCTATCAAGGCATGTGTGTCTATTGATTCATCTATCTATCTACATGACAATGGTGATAATAAGTATAATAATGATAATTAAAATTATTAATGATAACAAAGATTATAGCAGTAGTAATGATAATTGTAATGATAAAGATAATAATAGTAATTATAATGACAGTGATAATAGTAATCATAATGATAAGAACAAAAGACATGATTATGGTGATATTAATAAAGATAATAATAATGATGTGATAATCATATCATCAGAATAATAACAATAAAAGTAATAATCTTAATGATGACAATGATAATAATGATAATGATGATAATGATAATGATAATGAAGATAATAACAATAGCAATTATAATGATGATAATAATAGTGATGATGATTACAATAATAGGGAAAATAATAATAATGTTAATAGCAATACGCTAATATTAACAATAATGATAAAAACAATAATGAAAGTGATACTATGACTAATAAATGGCCCTAAACAGCTGTGCTTGGAGTCCTGGCCAAGGAAAGAATGTAGTCCTATAAAGAGGAAAATTTCCTTGAGGCGTTTCGGACTAATATTAGCGGTCTTATTCACAAGAAAATACAAAAACCACTAGGATAGAGAAGAATACCACGTGTGCGAAAGGATATTTCAAGAAATGGTTTGTTTTTACATAAGATCCAAATACTGATAAGGTTAGAGCAGCAGCAAAAACAAAAACACGCAGATTTTAAATATGGAGACACCGTGCAAATGGCGCCTCGGTCTCGATCAGCTGTTGCTCTAATTACGGTTTGTGTACGGGTGTTGTTGTGGAAAATGTGAATTAGCTAAGAAATATGTATGTTATTAAAAGGACGAACGACTTATGACTATTTCTGACTAATAATGCGACGTGATGAGTATGTTGAAGTTAAAAGAATGTTTTGAGACCTATTTTGTAGTATTTTTCATATATATGTTATAACGCTTTTGGTCGAGCCATGTTACGGAGTATCGTAAGATAAGTAAATTTCTCTAGAGATGGATATATATTTTTGGTGTCTAATGGAAGCCTTTTCTATTCGTAATTGTCATTATTTGTTTTGTTAACATCGCCATTGTTCGCGGATGTTCAGATTTGTTAGTAGCCGACGTAAGACACATGAATCCATATTTATTCCACGAACGGAACTAACCTGCTAGATTCCCTCTTCATTTTTTTTCTCTCTCTTTCTCTCTCTCTCTCTCTCTCTCGTTTTAATCACAACGCGAACGCAAACCGGAATTACCAGTGTCATAAATCGCCATAGAAGTAGCTCAGTCACAGGACTCTTGAGGGTCATAGGGTACAAATCGGTAGACATGGCACAAGGCTATCGTGTTTTTTTTATATGCTATAGGTCAGAATAACGGCGAGAATGGATATGGGTGACATGAATTGACTTTTTTTTTCTTGTTGTTGACGGATTTTGAGACGTAAATACTTTTATAGTTTTTTTTCTGCTTTCGCCCGTTTCTCTTCGATCCATACCTTCCCTACCGTCTCTCTCGTCTATGCTCTTTCTTCTCTTCTTTCTCTATCTTCCTCTTTATTTCTCTCCCTGCCTATCACCCCACCCCTTCTCTCTTTCTATCTCTCTCTCTTTCCCTCTATACTTCTGTTTTTACACCCACCTCTTCCTCCCTCTTCTACCTCTCCATCCTGCCCTGTCTCTTCCTCTCATTTATATTATGTTCAACGTCTTATTCGTAACGCACGGTCTGGTATTCCTTCATCTTACTCTTTTATATATTTTTTGTTTTCTTCTCTATTTGTTTTCTTTTCGGAAATGGAGCGCGGGGGATGGTGTTTATTTTCTTCTCTATTTCATTCATTTCTTCTTCTTGTCTTCTCTCTCTCTCTTTAAACGTTAATGGCCGTTTTGTTCACCAGATGTCTCTTGCTTCGACAATACGTCGTAATTTGATCTCGTATGAACGTTTAAGCAGGGTATATGCCCATCCCTTCTAAAGATTTACTTTCAGGCTTTCCAGAGATGCCCATTCGGCCCTGATGATACTATCCCATAGGCCACTTGAATTCCAATGTAGTCCTCGTCAGTGCCACTTATGCCCTTTTGGCCCTTTCAGTGGTGCCTCTTTGACCTCAATAATGGTGTCTATTTCCCCCCCTCCGCATGATGTCCTCTCGGCTTTGGGGGCGTGGTTTGTTTCCAGGGGAGAGGGGGTCTAGGAAGAAGAATAGGGAAATTTTCTATCCATTTCTAATTCTCTTAACAAGGTCTACCAAGTCTAGTAAATCAAGCATCTTGAAAAGTGTAAATGTATCTATAAGTAAATGAAGCATCTTAAAAAAAAAAAAAAAAAAAAAAAATCTATAACCATCACACATTGGGTATCGTCATATATGATGCTGAAGTTCATATATATATATGTATATACATTTTTTTTTTCAGGAGAGTATAGTCTTGATACGGAAATAATACGGTGTTACGTGATAGAAGAGTGTATTTGTGAGTATGTGTGCCTGTGTTTTGCCTCACATCATCATGAAATTTCAACTGGTTGGAGGTTCGAGAAGGGTAGCGGTCGTGCGTGGAGGCGTGGTCTAACTACTACAAGGGGCGTGGTAGTAAAAAAAAAAAAGAGTTAAGAATCAGTGCTTTAGACCCTTCCGTGGTGCCTCTTCAGCTTCCCTTTCAACGGTGCTCTCTCAGTCCTTCCCAACTCCTCAAAATTCCAAAAATGAAGACTTAAAGTTGACGAAAAGAAGTAGCCTTTTAGAATACCAAATCTTGCGTAAGGGTATCTTAAGTACCTTAATATTTTACATAGGATAAAAAAGATAAACTCAATTATATATTTATTGTACTCGACGTAAATGATGTATTATAGGCCTGGTTTAGACGAGTCCCTTATGCGCTGAACACCTGGAGTGTGATATGCCCTTGGAGAGAGGTTTGTGATGACTAATGATGACTTTGTAGCGTTAGTTTATATGTGAGGTGGAAAACCTACTCACGACTCGGCCACATATGGCACATATGGCCAAGCTGACTCTTATTCTCTCTCTCTCTCTCTCTCAAACTATCTATCTATCTATCAGTTCATATATATATATATATATATATATATATATATATATATATATATATATATATATATATATATATATATGTATACACACACACACACACACACACACACACACACACAAATATATATATATATATATATATATATATATATATATATATATATATATATATATATATATATATATATTCCACCCCCTCGCTCTCTCTCTCTGTCAATCTATCTATATGTCTATCTATCTATCTATTTACCTACCTATATATTTTCCTCTCCTCTCTCTCTTTCTTTCCCTCTCTCTCTCTTTATCTCCCTCCCTCATTCCCTCCGACTCTTTCTCTCTCTCTCCTCTTCATACTCCTCCCCCTCTCATCTTCCCTCCCACTCTCTCCCTCCTTCCCTTCTTTTCTCCCACCCACTCTCTCCCTCCTTCCCTTTCTTCTCCCCCCTCCTCCCTCCTTCTTTCTCTCTCTAGCACCTACATACACATAAGAGCCCCTCCCACCCCTCGACTATGCATAGTACATTCTCTCTCTCTCGGTTTTTATTCCGTCTCTCCCTATAAAGCGCCACGGCTCCGCTACCTATCCGGTTTGATGGAAGGGATGGGGATATGTATGGATTTTGTCTTTAGGATTATCTATCGGTAATTAGGTTTATTATTTTTTTAGAAGTTGTCTATCGGTTATTAAGTTGTTGTTTTTAGGATCTATCAGTAATTAGGTTTATTTTATTTTTTTAGGATTATCTATCGGTAATTAGGTTTATCTTATTTTTTTAGGATTATCTATCGGTAATTAGGTTTATTATTATTATTATTATTATTTTTAGGATTATCTATCGGTTGTAAAGTTTATTGTTTAGGTCAGCTGATTATCTTCCGTCACTCGGTTCTTTTTGTTTTGTATTTGTGTTTCGTTTTTGTTATGGTATACAGTGACTTGCTTTGTCTGTTTGTTTGTTGGGAAGGGTAGAGGTAGGTAGGGAAAGGGGGGTAAAGGTAGGCAGGGGAGAGGAGTAGGAGAGTGTTGTTGAGAGATAGGGGAAGGAGGTAGGTGAGGTGGGGGTGGTAGGGGTGATGTACAGGAAGGGAGGGGTAATGGGAGCGGGAGGGAGGAGGTAAGGGGGAAGGAGTGCCTGCGCGTGTCGAGTGCTTAACAAACCTTCAAGGTCATGACCTATGAAGGGGTGGGGGGAGGAGGGAGGATGGGGAGGAGGAGGAGGAGGAAGAGGGAGGGTGGGCAGAGGAGGAAGAGTAGGTAGGAGGAGAAGGAGGGGAAGAGGAAGAGGAGGGTGGGTAGGAGGAGGAGGAGGAGGAGGAGGCAGGGGAAGGGAGGGTGGGTAGGAGGAGGTGGAGGAGGAGGATGGAGGGGATGAGGGAGGGTGGGTGGGGAGGTGGAGGATGGGTGGGTAGGGTAGGAGGAGGTGGAGGAGGAGGAAAGGGAAGGGAGGATGGGTAGGAGGAGGTGGAGGAGAAGGAGGAGGAGGAGGAGGGGGAGGTGGGAAGTATGAGATCTCTTTACTGTGCATTCTTGAGGCGATTAGCGGGCCGCTGTAGAATGCGAATCATTCTCCGGCGACATAACCAGCGGGAGACTGTTTGTTAGGCTGTTTGTTAGACTGTTAGGCTGTTAAACTGTTTGTTAGACTTTGTTAAACTGTTTGTTAGACTTTGTTAAACTGTTTATTAGATTCTTTGTTAGCCTGTTTGTTAGACTGTTTGTTAGACTGTTTGTGAGACTATTAGACTGTTTGTGAGACTGTTTGTGAGACTGTTTGTTAGACTGTTTATGAGACTGTTTGTTAGAATTTCGTGTTACTAATATGGTGGATAAGGTTAAATGTCATCTTCGTTTGTTTAGTTTTGATTTAGTCTCCCTCTGCCTCTTCCGTCTCCATTGATCTCTTTTCTCTCTCTCTCTCGCTCTCTCTCTCTCTCTCTCTCTCTCTCTCTCTCTCTCTCTCTATATATATATATATATATATATATATATATATATATATATATATATATATATGTGTGTGTGTGTGTGTGTGTGTGTGTGTATGTGTGTGTGCGTATGTGTGTGTGTATGTACATGTACACCCACACCCACATACACCTTTTTTCTCTACCTCTTACTCTCAAGACAAAACTAAACACATCCCCAAGCACTCAGATCTCGGGAGTCTGGCTAAGCACCTTAAGTGGGTCAAAAAATATGATTAGAGAGAATGACAAATTATGCTGTTTTCACGGTCGCATTCTTCAACATGCGCTGTGTCAAAATCCAAGGTATTCTACGGGCATCATTGTCAATTTCATTCTCATCGTTTACATAACTGCTTAAGTCGATTCTTCATCAATCATATTTTTTATATAGTAAACTCGAAATAATCTATATTTGATATTCAGTATGGGCTTATTTTCGATTCACAGTAGGTAGTAGTAATGATAATAATAATAATAATAATAATGATAATAATAATAATGATAATAATAATAATGAGAATGATAATAATAATAATAATGATAATAATAATAAATAAATAAACAATAAAGGGGTAAAATTGATAGCAAATATCTTCTGAAATACTAACTGATATACAAGAAAAGCAATACAAATGCTAAACTTGCAATCTAACTACTTTTGTGTCTCTGCGTCTGTCTGTCTCTCTCATCCGATGCGCAGTTCTAACTTAGCCTGAGGGAAAACAACTTAACATCCTTCGCAAAATAGTTTAGCTTCTCACCTTTAGCTTTTTTATTATTATTTTTATGGAGGTTCCAGTTTGACAGCTTTTTATGAATATTAGTGTACTCAAAGAATGATGTTTTTGTCATTTTATTTTTAGTTTATCGTTTTGTTTTAGGTAGAGAAGAAACGCAATACTCATACACACGCACGTACGCGCACACACACGCACGTACGCACACACACACACATGCAACCACACACACACACACACACAAACACCACACACATATAAACACACACCCTATATTCAACACTCACATCTGCCAACACGCATGAATAAAAAAAAAAATATTATGAATAACGAAAACAAGAAAAAACTCCCCAAATTCGAATAAAAACCGCAAAAAAATAGAATCAAAAGACAAAAATATAAACGAAAACAAGAAAAAACAAATGACAGTCGGCAATGAAACCCAGCGCAAAGGGCAAAGTCATCGTCCTTGGTACTCCAGCTTGCTCTCTCAAGGATTAATCTCGGCCTTGAGGACTTAGGGAGGAGTAGTAAAACATTGGAGTCAGAGTAGAAGTAGTAGTAGTGATATGTGGAATGTGTGGTATGGTTATGGCGTGGTTGTTGTTACGTGTGGCTGTGGAGTGAGTATGTTGGTTGCTGTTTGGTTGGATGTCTCTCTCTCTCTCTCTCTTTCTCTCTCGCTTCTCTCTCTGTTGCTTCTTTTCTTCTTTTTCTCTCTCTCCCTCGGTTCTTTCCTTCTCTCTCTCTCTCTCTCTCTCTCTCTCTCTCTCTCTCTCTCTCGCTTCTCTCTCTCTCGTTTCTGCCCTTCTTTCTCCCTCTCGGTTCTCTCCTTCTCTCTCTCTCTCTTTCTCGCTTCTCTCCTTCTCTCTCTCTCTCTCTCTCTCTCTCTCTCTCTCTCTCTCTCTCTCTCTCTCTCTCTCTCTCTCTCTCTCTCTCTCTCTCTCTCTCTCTCTCTCTCTCTCTCTCTCTCTCTCTCTCTCTCTCTCTCTCTCTCTCTCTCTCTCTCTCTCTCGTGTGTGTACGTGCGCGGGCGCTCGCGCGTGTGAATGTTTATGTGTGTGTGTGTGTGTGTGCGTGTGTGTGTGTGTGTGTGCGTGTGCAGATATTCTACATCTACATCTTTTACATTCTTTAAAAATAACATATGCTGAGAAATAGTTGATAAAGAATATATCTCTATTTCCTCCGAGCCTGAAATTCCCCGACGATTTTTTCCTAATTTCAGGGTCTCCCCTTGATCGCTTCTTCAAATTCCAGTTTTTCTGCTTTTCTTCGCCTTCATAATTTTAGTTTTTTTTCGATTAGCACAGTGAGGATGATATTGTATATGTTTTTCGTTATTTGTTTATCATTATCATTGTATTTATTGTTGCTAATGTTATCGTTTTGTGATTATTGTTATTATCATTGTTATTATCCTCACCATCATCATTATCATGATCATCATTATTATTATATTTATTGTTATCTTTATTATTATTATCATCATTATTAGTATTATTACTAACATTTGTATTATGCTTATTGAAATTATTATGTATTATTGGTATAATATTTACTGTATTGATAATAAGAATGATGATGATAGCAACAACGGGGAATGATGATAATAATGATAACAATAACAATGATAATAGTAATGATGATAATTATGCTACTACTAATAATAATCATCATAATAATGATAAGGATCAAAATAATGACAATAATGGTAATGATGATGATTATTATCACTATAATCATTATCGTGATTCATTAACATTATAATGATAATTCCATTATTATTATTATTACTATTATCATTATAGTTGTCATCATTATCATTTTCACTTTCATTCAAATAATTGCAATTATTCTTATTATTAAATCTATTGTCATTTTAGAAATATATCAATATCATCATCATAACTTTTTTCATACTATTGTAAGTGTTATTTTCTACGTCATTTTTATTATCATTATGACTAATTATCATTAACACCTTAATCATTATAATCCTCATTATCACATTTGTTATTGATTCTCCAGATCATTATTACTGCTAATAACATCATCTGCATAGTCATTATCAGTAACATCATCATCACCATCATCATCACTATAAAGAATCATCCACACCATTAACACCATAATTAGCCAGAATTTATAGTGACAAAAAAAAAAAAAAAAGAAAAAAATATATATATATTCCACGATATATCGATTAAAATTCCGATAGCAGTCTTACATCTGCATAATAACCATCACTACCGTGGCTATTTACTATTACTATTTACTATTTATTTTAATTAGTTTACCGTGACTATTACTATTACCAACACAGCTTTACTAATATCCGTTGCTCTTCGTTCTATCAATAGCCACTCGGGCACGTGGCTCTCCTATTGATTCAAGGGATATATCGGCTTGTAACGCGCTCTCACGTCGATAAGCTAACGCGGAAATCACTTTATGGATGTGCATTAGCTCGATTTTGTGTGCGACTACGGGATGGAGCGGGTCGGAGGGGAGTGGGAATGGGAGGGAAGAAGGAAGGAAGAAGGAGGGGAAGGGGTGTGGGAGGGAAGAGGGGAGGTGAGGGAATGAGAGGCGGGAAGAGGGGGAAGGGAAGGAGAAGGGAAGAGAACGGAAGGATGAGGAGAGGAGGAGAAGGAAGGAAACGAAGTAGAGGAAGAGAAGGAAAATGGGGAACTGGGAGAAAGGAAAAGGAAGAGAAGGAAAAAAGAGGAAAGGGATAGGAAGAGAAATGGAATGAAGAGGGGAAGTACGAGGGAACGGAACGGAACAAAACGGAACGAAGGGAAAGGAGAGGAGTGAAAGGGAAGAGAAGAGAGGGGATAATAAAAAATGGAAAAGGAGTTGGAGTGGGAGTGGAAGCGAATGGAAAAGAGGGGAGGAAGGTGAGAAAGAAAGGATGGAAAAAGGAAAAAGAGGAATAGGAGAGCTTGGAAGAGAAATGGAAGAGAGGCGAGGGTGGGGGGGAAAGAGAGAAAGAGAGGGAATGGAGGAAGGAAGCGAGGGGAAGAGAAAAAGAGGAAGTGTTCTGCGGAGATGGGATAAGAGGGTGATGGAGGAATAGGAAGGGAGGGAGAGAGAAGCGAGGCATAGATGCGAGAGGGGGAGAGGTGGGGAGATAAAGAAAGAAAGAGAGATAGAGAGAGATAGATATATAGTAGGAGAGGGAAATGGAGAAGGAGAGAGAGAGAGAG
>BOPN01008637.1:0-5000 GCA_017312705.2 Penaeus japonicus | reverse complement strand
TGTTATTATTACTACTGTTATCATTGATATTGTTATTGTTATCATAGTTATTATTATGAGTACTACAATTGTTATTGTTATCGTTAACATTATCATTATTATAACCATTATAATTATCATCATTATCCTTACCATTATTATTAACAATATAATCATTAATTGTCAATTGTTTGTTTATTTATTCCTTAATTATTAAAATCATCATTTTTGGTAGAGAGAGAGAGAGAAAGAGAGAGAGAGAGAGAGAGAGAGAGAGAGAAGAGAGAGAGAGAGAGAGAGAGAAAGAGAGAAAAGAGAGAGAGAGAGAAAAGAGAGAGAAAGAGAAGAGAGATAGAGAAGAGAGATAGAGAGAGAAAGAAAGTGTGAGAAAGAGAAAAGGAAAGAGAGAGAGGGAAAAAAAGTGTGAGAGAGAGAAAGAGAGCGAGGATGAGACAATCTAATAAACTGTTTCTTATTCCCTTCAGACAGGTGTACATTTCTTCACTAATAAGAAATAATAATGATATTAAAGTGCAAAATCATCACTTTACGACACTGAAATGCCTGCTACAGAATAGAACAGCATACATATAATATCTGCTTGTATTATATCTCGGCTCACGTATTTCAGTATTACCACCACCACGAAGGTGTTTCCCAGACTGTCGGAAGTTCGGAAGAAGTTCTCGATGTCTCGCGAACTTCCTTGTTAAGTTCTCTCTTTGATCTTGTAGGGAAGGGGTGTTCAGTTTGTTTAATGAATCAGATAAGGGAATATAGTTAGATTTAAGAATAATTCGCAGAGCTCTTTTCTGTGATTTTTCGAATTTGATGTTTTCAAAGTATGTGCTGGAGTGTGTGTGCCATTGCAGGGCTTCGTATTCACAGATAGGTCGTGGGAAGGTCGTCCACAAGCGGAATAGGTCTTCCACATGCGGAATAGGTCTTCCACATGCGGAATAGGTCTTCCACATGCGGAATAGGTCTTCCACATGCGGAATAGGTCTTCCACATGCGGAATAGGTCATCCACAAGCGGAATAGGTCTTCCACGTGCGGAATGGGTCGTCCACATGCGGAATAGGTCGTCCACATGCGGAATAGGTCGTCCACAAGCGGAATAGGTCGTCCACATACGGAATAGGTCATCCACATGCGGAATAGGTCTTCCACATGCGGAATAGGTCTTCCACATGCGGAATAGGTCTTCCACATGCGGAATAGGTCGTCCACATGCGGAATAGGTCGTCCACATGCGGAATAGGTCGTCCGGTGATGCTCCAAACGACTTGGAAATCAATTTATCGTTGAATATGATTTTTTATGTCATGCACTTGCACATTGCATCTGTATCTTATTTACTAAAGCCCATTCTGATATGCGGTCGAGGGAATCCTGCAACAAGATGTCACCTTGCCCTGTGCGAGTGCAAACGTCATGTCTTCCTCAGATTTGCAAGTTTTTACATGTGGAGTATCACCCTCATTAACTAAGGAATAAGGAATAATAGTGGACCGAGCACAGTGCTTTGAGGGACACCACAATGCAGTCCGACTACGTGAGAGATCACTGGTCACTGCCAGTCGCCTATCTATGGTTCATCTCTCTCTTTCTCTCTCTCTCTCTCTCTCTCTCTCTCTCTCTCTCTCTCTCTCTCTCTCTCTCTCTCTCTCTATATATATATATATATATATATATATATATATATATATATATATATATGTCTCTCTCTCTCTCTCTCTCTTTCTACCCCTCTGTCTCTCTCTCTCTCTCTCTCTCTTTCTCTCTCTTTCTTCTTCCCTTACCCTTTCTCTCCATGCTCCTCTCTCGCCAACAAAGCGATAGAATGTTAAAAGGTCACCCGTCGCTTGATGCACCTGACGCCTTTGCATATTGATTAACTGCTATTATTATCAACTTAATAATGATATAAGTAGATCTTATCGTGTTGATAGGAGCAATAGTAATGGTATGAGTGAGTAGTTTTTATGGCAGCAGTTGTAAGTTGATTCTTGTTCTCTTGTTTGTAAATACTTTTGTTGTTTTATTTATGTTGATTATCTATGCATCTGAAGTCAACAAGATGGTAATGTTAGCGTTATTATCATCATTATGTTATTTTCTATCTTTATTGCTATACTCACTGTTATTATCTAATTATCATTATTGTTATTCATTTTATTATAATTGTTGTTATCATTATTGTTATTCATTTTATTATAATTGTTGTTATCATTATTGTTATCATTTTATTTGATCTTAAAGATAACATTTTGGTTTTGCTCACTGCACCCAGCGCCTTTTAACCTTCAAGTGGGTTTGGCTTTTCTTAATGTTTTCCCCACACTTCCCCACGGAGCGAAATATACCCCTGCACTCTGATTCTCTTCCCTTCCCCTTTCTTTACAACTTCTCTCTTGATGTTTCTTTCTTTCTCTCTCTCTCTCGCTCTTTGTTTCTCTCTTTCTCGCTCTCCCTTTATTTCTCTGTCTCTCTCTCTCTCTCTCTCTCTCTCTCTCTCTCTCTCTCTCTCTCTCTCTCTCTCTCTCTCTCTCTCTCTCTCTCTCTCTCTCTCTCTCTCTCTTCCCCTCCGTTTATAACTCTTTTCCCTTTCCCTCTGCTATGCTTCTTCCCTCCTTTAACTCCCTTGTCTTCCCTCCCTCCATAACCCTTCCTATCTTCTTACAGCTCCTCCCTTCTTCATTTCCCTCTGTTTATCTTCCTTCCCTTTCTCCCCTTTTTTTCTCTCTCCCTCCCCCTTCTTTGTTCTTCCCTTCTACGTTTCATCCCCTTCCCTCCCCCTTTCGTTACCACCTTCCCCTTCTTCCTTCCTTTCTCTATCTCTCTTTACCCTCCATCCCATCCCCTACCCTCCCCTCAACCCTTACCTCACACCCCTCCTTTACCCCCCTCCCTCCCTCCCTCCCCCATTTCTTCCTCCTCGTCATGCTGACTCCTTGACTCCTTAGGGAGGGGGGTGGGGTTGGGGGTGGGGATAGGGGAAGGAGGAGGGGATGGGTCATTCCTTGGGGGTGGGGTAGGAGGGTACAGGGGGATCGGTGACATAGGAGTAGTGGTATGGGGGTATAGGGGTATAGGGGGGGAGGGCCAGTAGGGATGAATGATATGGGGTACAGGGGATGGGGAGTCGGGGTCGGAGGGGGTGTAGGGGAGGGGGAGGGGGAGGGGAAGGGGGGGAGGGGCAAGTTGATGCCATGAGGGCCATTTTGATGATGCAGTTCTTGGCTGTTTGTCCTGCCTTGCGGACTGTCATTTTAGTCTGTTTGTTTGGTTGATAATGTTGCTGTACATGCACACACGCACGTACACGTTTGCACATATATATTGTAGGAAAAATGTTAGCGGTTTCTCTATACATACATATATATATGTATATATATATATATATATATATATATATATATATATATATATATATGTATATATATATGTATATATATATACATATATATATGTATATATATATATATATATATATATATATATATATATATATATATATATGTGTATGTATATATATGCATATATATATATATATATATATATATATATATATATATATATATATATATATATATATATATATATATGTATAAATATACATATATATATATATATGTATATATATATATATATATATATATATATATATATATATATATATATATATATATATATACATTCAGAAATGAAATATGGTATCCGATATCATAAATGCATATCATTTAAGGAAAAGAGGTATATTGAGAAAAACAAACAAACATGCAACGTTCACAGCCAAAACAAATAAAAAAGAATCACACACAAAATATGAGCGTGAGAACGAATATGTTTTTGCATTTGTTTGTTGTTTTTGTTGCTTGTTGTAACCATGTGCTAGTAATAAAACGTTTCGGCTAATTTTCTAAGAAAGCTTAGACGTTTGGAGACAACTGGAGTCTGTCTCTTAAGGAATGGGGATGAGGTGAACTTGTGAACGAAATATGAGCTGTGTTTGGAGCTAAAAAAATTCTAATGTTTACGCGTGTGTGTTGTGTCCGTGCCAGCGTGTGTGTGTGTGTTTGTGTGTCAGTGTGTCTGTTTGTTTGTGTGTGTGTTTGTGTGTGTGTTTGTTTGTGTGTGTCTGTGTGTTTTGTGTGTGTGTGTATGTGTGTGTGTGTGTGTATGTGTGTGTGTGTCTATGTTAGTCATTGCATATGCATATATGGTATATGCATCTGTATGTGCAACTGTGTTTGTATAAGTATGTTTCAGTGTGTATACTTGCTTTTATTTTTTCATGCATGTCGCTACTTAGTCATGATACTAGAATCATCAGAGTATTACCAAAAATCTTTCCCCTTTTCAAAAAAAAAAAAAAAAAAAAAAAAAACGTGATTGCCCTAGGAACACTTTAATGCCTTTTAACGACTTTTGGTCCCAAACTGAATAAGGTGTAGATTTAATTTTCCAAAGGACTTCCACCTTTGCGAAAGTGGGCGTAAGTAGGTTACTGTGTTTATTATGAAGGAACAAGGAGAAGGATGGTTGGTGGGCGGGCCTCGGAGTTGGTCAGCTGGTGATTATTACGATGTCTGTTTCTTACTGTGGGCGTGTCTGTTTTTTCTCTCTTTTTTGGCTATCTGGTTTTGATTCAATGCTTCTCTGTTTTTTTATATGCTTTTTTTTTCTTTCTTTCTTTCTCACTCTCTCTTCTTGTCTTGTTTTTCTCACTCTCTTTTTACACACACACACACACACACATGATAAATATAATGATAATGATTAAACTACTTCCACCCCTACTGAAAATTACGATAAATAATGATGATCATGGAAATGATAATATTGAAATACTGACGATGGTATTAATAATACAAAGGATGATGATAATGTTATTTAAAATATAGTAACAGTAAAAAAATATAATGATTACAATAATAATGACACTGATTATGATAACATTTTCAAATATAGCAACAATGAAAATTATAATGATGACAATGATAATGATACAACTCC
>BOPN01008636.1:37396-42442 GCA_017312705.2 Penaeus japonicus | reverse complement strand
TATATATATATATAAATGTGTGTGTGTGTATGTACGTGCATATATACATGAATATACTAACACACACACAAGCACACACACACACACATGAATACTTATATGTAATCATACACACTAATGAAAGTACTATACAAATCCACTAAAATGAATAAACATTGATATCATAACTACCACGAACAGTGACGCTCCTTAAATAAGCAACCCGGATGTGCAACCTGACCGCATTACCTTCACAAGCGCTCAGGTGAATCGGCTTGAGGTGAACAACGTTAAAACCTTAAACCCGATCTGTTCGTCCGACTTAAGTGCTTCCTCTGTGCGAGTGACGGCTATCAGTCTCTGTTTACTGCGACCAACTGATTTTCCGGGAGAAGAATCTTTGTATTAACGAGGAAATAGATGTTAATCAGAAGACGGAAGTCGATATGTGGTTTTTGATTAGCTTGTATGACTTTTTATTTTAATTTATTTGTGTATTATCTCTATGTAACGAGGTTTAAGTTCTGTACAAGCGAAATAAGGTCAGATACATGTAAAATTAGTCTTTCTTTTTTCTCTTTGATTATGAGGATTTCTGTGTGAATGATATTATGATAACACACTCTGGTAATTTGAAACATGTATGATTTAGATATTTGGATTATAAATAGCAATAACAATATAACTATAGACAATTATACAGACATATTATGATATCCGTTCTTCCAGCAAACCAGCCCCCCCCCCAAAAAAAAAAAAAAAAAAAAAAAGATAAAGCCAATAATCACGTGACATCCAACCAACACAAATTGCAATGATTAGAATCAACACATGATTCTCAATCGCTAAAACAAAAAGCCCCACGCCCCAAAGATCACACAATAACTTCAATATCCAATATTCTCAGCACAGTCGTCGCTCTCCGTCTGGCCTCTCTCCATCACCCGGACTACACAGAGCCGCAGGTATTGTCGTCTGTGGCTAAATGGGTTTTGGGGATCATGGCTGGGACGGCGGTTGGACCTCCCTTACGTAAGCTCGTTCCTTCCCCTGACCAGCGCCCATTCGACTTAAACACTTGTGTGACCAATTCGGCTTCAAATTGGTGTCGTTTATAGCTACATCATATTAAAAAGAAAAAGAAAGAAAAAAGAAGAATTTCCTTGTTGTCGTTTAGTCTTGCACTTATAAACAAGAAGAATGTGTGGGATTTCATTTGAGCGTCACTTCACCCTAATAAAAAGCCACAGCCAATAAACGGGAACGGCTGCCAATATATACAAGATTGTTATCCGATGCCATCCTTCAGTAATCACCTTCTTCATTTACATATCACTCCCTCCCATTATCGGTCCCTCTCTTCCACGTCTGTGCCTTTTGTTTATTCAAGGTCTTTCTCACTCGGGCTGACCCTCACGTTGCTATGACAGGTTTCATTCGTGATTTTTTTTTTCTTTTTTTTTTGTCGGTTTCCTTTGCATCATCCGTCCATTGATCAACTCATTCGTTTATTCTATTCCATGATTCATCTAGCCATCTATTTATTCATCGATTCATCCATCCATTTATTCACCTCATCCAATTGCCGTCTTTTCTTATCTATAGTTATCCCATCTCTATGATTTTACACCAGCTCTTTTATTAAACATGGGATTATAAACAAAAATGCCTTTGTTATCTTGAGATTGGATAACAAGGATGATCTTTTTACTATGTTATTCTGAGAAGAAGAAAATGTTTCAGTCCTGATGATAAAGAGAAAAGATAAAGAAAAATTATTTCATGGTAGGATTTTGATGTAATTATACCTTTATCTGAAAATGTGTGTATGTTTTTTTTATGCTTCGAGAGGTAACTCTGTCAAAGGATTAAAGGTTAGCTGATCCTAGTCATGAATTATTTGTTTATTTTTTTGTTGCAGAATAAAGCGATTCAAAATAACACTTACATAAAGAGTATGTGCATAGCGCTGAGAATTATAATTATATATACAGATTGGAATATAAAGATCTTAAGGGAGTTGATGTACTTTATGACTGAAGTGAATTTCCTTCATGTCAAACCTGCGACACTTAATTGCACTATATCATCGTAGATATTCAACAGTGATATTATCTTACATGTCTTGAGTATAATAGATTCATAAAGTTATGGATCTTTCCCCCCAGCATATATTGTTATTATACTTATATAAGGTCGGTAAAACTTATAATGACATAGAATGGTGACAACATTGATAAGGGGGGGGGGGATATCACAGCTTTCTCTTATATTTCAGATCTACTTGAATAACACAGGTCGCTCTATAACCACCGGTTTGCTACGGAACCTTTTCGCTCTGTCTGTGAATTGCAAAACTCTCTCACGTGTTAATTAAATGTCAGGAAATCCCATTAGAAAGACGTTATTTTTTGGTACTTTATAGCCTTTGATTTTATCAACGCTTGAGTAGATTTGGATAAATAGATAGAAGTGTATGTTAGTAAAAAAAAAGAAAAAAAAAGAGAGAAAAAAAAATCGAAATTACGAAAGAACCAAATAAGTTACTTATAATAATTAGGGAGCCAATAATTTTGAGCCAAACTCGAACGTAAACTTTTTTCATCACTGCAAGAGACAGCTGATTCGATGTTATTAATTTCTGGAAAAAATAAACAAAAAAATGGTGCAAAGTAAAAATAATATATTGAGAGTATAGCAAAGTCTGACCTGTTCCCGAGTCTGCCATGCTACCTCCGCCCCAACAGCTACTATCCCCGAAGAATTCTTGGGATGATAGCTAACTGTACCCAAAGTCAAAGACGAAAATAAATATATATGCCTTTTCTCTCCTCTTGGCTTGTGGATCCATGTAGCAAGCCGTCAGTCTGGCAGTTTGAAGTTATAGTATGGAAAGGTAAGATGATATAGAATATGGAAAGAACGCGATATTACACCAAGATTATATTTTCCGCCACACTTTGACAGGGGAATATTCGGTGGACGTGTAATAATTTGTTATCAAAGATGAGCTTCGTGCGAGGGATAATGCCGGCTCAGGAAAGTCCCTTGATGTATTGTTGCTTTCCCGTCTTTCTCTCCTTTTCTCGCTCTACAGGTTTTTGTTTTTCGCTCTCTCTTGTTGCTGATTTTATCCGCTCTTTCTCTTTTCTTCTCTCTTCCTCTCTTTCTCTTTTCTTCTCTCTTCTTCTCTCTCTCTCTCTCTCTCTCTCTCTCTCTCTCTCTCTCTCTCTGTCTCTGGCGATTATGAAGACTGATAACGATAGCAGGAATTATGATAATAACAGCACCATAGCCGCTATGACTATAGATAATAAGGCATCATGAAATAAATAAAGCCATAAAATGACACTTCTCTCTCTCTCCCCACTAGCTCTTTACACCCCCCTCTCCCTCTTTCTCTCCTTTCACCAATATCGCTCTCTCTCTCTCTGTTCTCTCTCTCTCTCTTTCTCTCTCACTCACTCTCTCTCTCTCTAACTCCCCCTCTCCCCACTAGCTATTTACCCCCCCCTCTCTCTCTCTCCTTTCACCAATATCGCTCTCTCTCTGTCTTTCTCTCTCTCTCTCTCTCTCTCTCTCTCTCTCCATCTCTATCTCTATCTCTCTCTCTCTCTCCTGCCAAGACTCTTCTTACCCAGAATGTGGGATCGAACGGCGGTCTTTCAGAGTAGGACGCTAACTCTAACTCGCTAACTTGCGTAGGTGATGCAAAAAAGGGAAAGGAAAAACATGGAGTTAGAATCACTTCGTAGAAAGAATCTTTTTGTTACACTTGTACACCATTGATGGAAATGTTCATCCCGACGACCGGAGATATAGGGAACAAGGTAATGATATTCAAAATGATAATGATGATAATGATAAGAGTAGCAGTAGTAGTAATAGTAGTTGTAATTGTTCTTTTTGTTGTAGTTGTATGAGTACATAGTAATAACAGTAATATTAGTAATGATGGTATAAGCTACCTGTCAATAATGATATGAAAAACAGTAATGACAATATAGTATAACGATGATGATACCGCTGGAACTACTTTTACTACTACTATTAATAATAATAATTATAATGATGATAATCATAATCATAAAGATAAGAACAATTATGATGATATGATAATGTTATTAATGATAATAATCAAGATAATAATAATACTGGTAATTATGATAATAATAATGATAATAATAATAATAATTATAATAATAATTGCAATAATAGATAAAATGATACAAATGAACATGATAATAACAACAAAACAATCAAAATATTGATAACAACAATGAAAAAAAAAAAAAAAAATTGAAAATCATACTGATAATCAAATAACAGAAACAATGGCAACTCCGATGCCGGTCAGAAATGAATCAGTCACAAAGCAGTAATCATACATGAATACATTTCGATATTGAGTAGTGGACGGATTAAATGTGATGACGACTACCATTAAGGCTATAAATCACAGTGACGTGTATGAAATATATAAATTTTGTGACCAACATTTTTAAAAAACATTTGCCATGGTGGAGATTAATATTCCTACCGCTATGTGTCAGTATCACTATCTATCTACCAATTTGTTTCTTTTAATCAGTAATAGTAAAAATTATAATATTGACCATAATGATAGCAGCATCTTCATCAATATTGATAGTGAGCGATAGTGTGGTACCTATGATGTATTGTTACCATTTTTATTCGTACGGTAATGCCAATAGTAAATAGTACTGCTAATAATCTTATAAAAATGATAATGGTAATGATCTTATAAAAATGGTAATAGTAATGATCTAATAAAACAAAATATATATAACAGCAGAATAATTTCACTATACTAGCAAATATAATCAATAATGAAGCTTATTAATCAAACACAACATATAAGAAGGAGGGAATTACAAGAGTTCCGAAACAGTTTCGTACTTTTGATCCGGAACCGATAATGTGGCAGAATCCTCTGCCTTTTTTTTCCTTCGAAAATAAATTGCCTGGCCAACGAAAGGGAGAAGGAGACCACGAGGAAAAGAAAATGAGAAAATGAAGGAGGGAGAGAGTTCGGAAAAGAGGAGG
>BOPN01008636.1:29896-32396 GCA_017312705.2 Penaeus japonicus | reverse complement strand
TATATATATATATATATATATATATATATATATATATATATATATATGTATGTATATATATATATGTATACACACACACACACACACAAACAAACACACATATGTATGTATATATATATATATATATATATAATATATGTACACACACACACACACACACACACACACACACACACACACACACACACACACACACACACACACACACACACACACACACACACACCTATGAGTTTCACACACAAAGAAAAAATCTGTATGTGTACATATCTTCCATAAAAAAGACAAACATTTTTGTTCGAGGGTCGGTTCCCCTTTTGTATCATTTATATTCAATTTGTGTATATCAGTGTTTTATCTTTTCACTGGTAATATCTTTGAAAGGTACCCTTGTTTAGACTTTATCTTTGTACAATAATTGGTACTCGGTAGGATGCTTATAGATATATTATATATTTTGAAAAGTACAACGCTTTGATACAGGGTCAAAAATATCTACGCAAATTAGGGGAAAGCTGCGATGGAAAAGGGGTCGGTTGTATTGACACACAATACTTCACCGTAGCATTTCCGATGAAAACATGGTATTATGAAACTAAATTTATATAAATTCAAACTATATTTCTAAGTTAAGATAAGGAAACGACAACACTGACATCAAGCAGATACACACACCATAGCCATGTCAGCGTCTGCACCAGAAAGCACCGACAGCACACCGATTCCCCCCCCCCCCCCCCCCAAGTCTTCCGAGTTTTACGAAGACCAGAAATTTTACGATCCGAAGGACTGGACAAGCTCAAAGAGCAACTCGCAACAGAACATCACCGTAATGAGTCCCCAATGCCAAAGCTAGGAGGAGAAAAGAAATGAAGAACAAAGAGAGAAAATCCGACGAAAAATCGGAAGGAAAATGTCGGAGGATCTTTACGACGGTGGAGCGTAGGCCAGGTTCCTCATCAGTGCTCGTTGCATGATTCCTCGTGCCATGAATAGAACAGAAATATAAACAGGCAAACACAGAGGAAAATTACTTTAGCCTACTTAAAAGATTCGGGGATACATTGTACACACAAAAAATATTAGTTTGGTCTCTGAAGGAGCGACTGTACCTTTCTCGTTATGTAGATATGTGTTTAGATTAGAAGAGAAAATAAGACGATTGAGCAAAACCACAAACACAGGAAGGCCTGAAAAAGATGATAATGAAACACAGAAACAATAATAATAAGGGGAAACTAAACAGTGGCGTTTCGAGTCAGATTATATTCCTCGGCAGCTGATAAAATTCAGAACTGTCAAGAGACTTGAGACTTGAAATGCAAAGAAAAAGGGGTAATGCATGCATGTAACTGACGGAACAAAGTATATTTTATAAGGTGGAACTTGTTGATCTGTTCGGTACACAATTTGCAACGAAATTAATTTGCGGAGGAAGTTAGAGATCAGTTGAGCTCTGCAATGAAAAAAAAACAAAAAAAAAAAAAAAACAATGTGCACAACTGATATTATAAAGTTGGGTTAAGGCAATTGGAAAATGGAGGTTGTGGACTGAGCATTCGAAATGTTGAAATCAAACATAAAGGGAGTGTTAACTAGATAAACACAAGATAGAAAAACATGACTTTCTTAGGAAAATAAGAAAAGGGAAAAGTGCATTCAAAACACTGACTGTGACGGGTTCTAAAAGACAAGATGATTATTTAAATAGTGATAATATAAACTTTTTTTTGTTAGTGACAACAATCGATGCTTGAAAAGCCTTATTCTAGATTTGCTTCCATTTCTTTATTATGAAAGCTTGAATTCCTAGAAAAAAAATGTGGAGTCATGCCTATGCTCATGTTGCAGGGAAGTAAATTATTCTTGGATTAATTCACCCGTAATCATTTTGTGAAGGCCAGTGCTTATACAGTGATTGCCAAGGTAGAAGGGCAGACATGAGCACGTCCGTAGTTCACATCACTCAACTATGACGTGGCAAAGGTTCTTCACAACAAACAATCGACAAATATTTCACAAATACTAAACGACCGAGAAATTGAACTACCTTGCCCATTATGAAAATTGTATACTTATTTTCGATGGCATGAATATGCAGTAAAAGCGTTGTGCAGTTTTAAATTGTGTTGACTATTTATTTGCTGGCCTGCATATTGGATCGAGCAAAAATGAAAAAAGGATCGTGTGTGTGAGTGTGTGTGTGCACGGACATGCACACATAAATTTTCTCCCTCTGCCTCTGTGTTTGTCTTCTCTCTTTATTTAATCTCTCTCTCTCTCTCTCTCTCTCTCTCTCTCTCTCTCTCTCTCTCTCTTCTCTTTCTCTCTCTTTTCCTCTTTCTCTCTCTTTTCCTCTCTTTCTCTTTTCCTCTCTCTCTTTCTATACAGTATATAGAGTTATGTATGCTTATATGAAAGGGCATATTGATACAAAAGTTGTCTCACTGTAATATTTTACACTGACTTAAATTATCAAAACGACTTTTTTTTTTTTTTT
>BOPN01008636.1:25000-27042 GCA_017312705.2 Penaeus japonicus | reverse complement strand
CACACACACATATATATATATGACAATATACTAGTAGGGTCGCAATGTTTTTGGGGACACAGGCTCTTGACTATAAATTGCTTATAATGTGATACGGTGTAATAATTAAGTACAGGGGGAAATAACACTGATACATATTAGCAATATGAACAAAGACTGGGGATTTTTTTCATAGCATTTTTATTGATTGTATATATAAATACATACGTACATACGTACATGCATACATACATACATATATACATATACATATATATATGTATATATATATTTATATATATATATTCACTTATTGTTTTGTTTATAATCACTGTATATTAACGTTTGTCATACTATTAGTATTGCATTATATACAAAGGAAAGAATGAAACATACGATTTTTTATACAACGCAACTTATTATCAATATCATAGATAATACAATGAGTTACCATTTGGTAAATACTACACCACCGACGGTACACCTTAACCACATAAGTGTACGTCCTTTTCACTATGTGCATTCGTGTAAATGTATATGTACAAATCCTATCTGGAAATTGCAACAGAGACAATGGGTGGTAAATTGGTAGAATAGGGGAACACCAACACAATTATGAATGTGTGTTATACTAGTATTGTTATGAACATGATTTGGTTCCAAATATAAGAAGAGTGAGTTATCGTCAGACAAGGCAAATAGTTGTCCTGATATGCAGACTGAATTTTGTATGTGCGTAGAGGGATGTGTATGCAAGAGAACCTGATGTTAAAATCCATACTGTACACTGTAATTTTAATCTTACAGACATCTTTAACTTAATTGAAAGAGGGGCATATACATGATAATACAATTTGTATGGGCTCTTTTTATTCTTACACAAAGAATGAAAGTATATAAGAATACAATTAGTTCTGGCAAAATACGATGAAAACTCAAGGTGAATTAAAAATCTAGAGAGTGGAATTACTGGTAATAGATTCAAAATACCCCCGGGCGGTCGCCATACCCTGATGTTTTGTCCGTGCAGTGGTGGGGTGGGCGGGGGATAGGAGGGGAGGGGTAGAGAACTCCTTGGAGAGGACCAGCACACACCCAGCATCCCCTCTATTGGAAATGGGCATGCATATATGAATACAATCCACCTCACCCCGAGCCAACTACTAGCTCACCCACTCAGGCATACATAGCAGCAAATAGGTCTGCCTACGACTTTCCATATCTCTTCGGCATTTATCGATATTTTCATAAATTAGCAAGCTTATGTTATGGGGCTTCCAGCTCACTCTTCCCTGTTGGAAAGACACGTAGGGGGAGGGAGGGAGAGAGTGGGAGAGGGAGAGGGAGAGGGAGAGGGAGAGGGAGAGGGAGAGAGAGAGGGAGAGAGAGAGAGAGCGAGAGAGAGAAAGAGATAATGAAAGTGAGCGTGTGTGTGAGAGAGAGAGAGAGAGAGAGAGAGGGAATGAAAGTGAGTGAGAGATAGATAGATAGATAGAAAGGTAGAAAGAGAGAAATAAAGATGGACACACAGAGAAAGGGAGAAAGACAGACAAACAGAGAGACAGGCAGAGCGATTAAGAATTTTTCACACACACACACACACACAGACACACACGTGTGTATGTGCATGTGTGTGTATGTATGTGTGTGTGTGTGATAATGGTAAACTATCCTTTTACGCTTCTGTTTTTATGAGCACTAATTCTAAACCAATGTTGATTGAACTATAATAGACAATGGATCCCATTCACGTATAATGGCTCACACTTTATTCAATTAAAATATAAATATATAAGGGCACCCACACAAACACAACACTCACCCACACACACATATTCACCTGTGTATGTCTATACATATGCACACACATACACACACACACACACACATACACACACACACACACACATACACACACACACACACACACACACACACACACATATATATATATATATATATATATGTATATATATATATATATATATATATATATATATATATATATATATATATTTATATATATATATTCACTTATTGTTTTGTTTATAATCACTGTATAT
>BOPN01008635.1:10000-27500 GCA_017312705.2 Penaeus japonicus | reverse complement strand
AATATTGATATAACAAGAGGAATACAACATGTACTATCATACATGAGCAAACAAAAGCCAACACTCACCATGGATTTTGCTGTAACATTGTAAGGCAAGAGGTTTTTCCCACTGACAGCCTTGGCTGTGCTCTGGGTGGTAGAGGGATTGGGTGGCATCTGGGCATGCCCTGTAGTCACTCCCGGAGACACAGTGGACATGTTGGAGGGTGGTGCACCCTGGCCACTGTGCCCACTGCTGCCCAGCTTATTCTGCCACTGTGCCAAGCGGTCACTTGGAGTGTTGGAGGAGTTACTGGTGCTGCTGTGCTGACTCATACTGCTACTGTGGCTGTAGCTCACTCCTGAGGCAACGCTTCGCACGGCCGACGAAGGGTAAGGGGGTGGTGGAGGTGGCACTTGAGCAATCTGTCCTGTGATTATTGTGGTGGGTATGTATGACTGAATGGGTGTGACACTCCTTACGACTGAAGATGAGTACGGTGGTGGTGGTGGTGGGGCGACAAACTGCTGCTGAGCTGCCCTGACCACTGAGGACGGATATGGGGGCGGAGGAGGAGGGGGAGCCCCACCACTCCTCAGCAGACTCTGAGGTGTTGAAGGAGTGGAAGGTGTTGAAGGTGTCGATGGGATGGGGGAATGTGTGCCCAAGGGCGCCTGGGAGTAAGTCAGGTTCAAATTCTGAAACTGTCGCACAAGAGACGAGGGATACGGAGGTGGGGGTGGAGGATCTGCCCCATAAACACTCTTTAACACTTCAATGTTTGCATAATTATGATTGGAAGTCACTAGTGGGTAAACCACGGATGTCGTGCGGGGAATTCCAAGAGACGCAGAAGAGTCACTAGCATCTGTGGACGACACAGAATTTAAACTTGGTGGTTTCCCAGGATATGGCGGAGGAGGGGGGAGGGCAGTGGGACTGGGAGTTGCTACTGGGGTGTGTGTGGGTCTCGTCAGAGTCAGCGATTGGGGGGGAGCAGGAGGAGGTGGGAGCGCGTCGTAATATAATCCTCTGTGTCTGACCGAGTCACTACTCACACTCCACTGAGAACTGTGTCGTGCATTTTCCTGAACATAAGCATTATTTCTAGGAATCACAAATTGTTTTCCTTCCAAATCCTGTTCAATTCGTGGTGGTAAATGTCTATTCGACAAAGTAGGCCTATGCAAACTTCCCTCTTCTAAAATGGTTTGACTGGCTAAACTTGTCCTATCAAGACTAGAACCTTGCAAGGAATGTACAAAACTGCTTCTTGGGCTGGAATGCTTTGAGTCCTGTGAACTTATACTAGAGCGCGGACTGGCATACTTATTTTCTATAATGGTAGCAGCTAAACTACCTTGTGGTCCGTAATGGTGATAAGCATTGATATTTTCGTAAGTATGTAGCTGCCCTAAAAAATTAGGTTTCACAACAAATTCATTGGAATGCTGAGTCAAAGTTTGTGGAATGGTTCGTGGATGCTGCCCGTGCTGTCCAGAGGTCTGAGAATCGTGACTGCCGCCACTCAGGCTTGAGCGAGGACTTGAATGAGCAGAATTGTTTAGATTATTCCTCCCATAGATGGGTGGGGGCTCGTAACGCACATGGCCAGAGTAGAGCGACTGCCCATTGACAGGTTTCTGGGGAGTGCCCCCGTTCACAACTGGCCCACTCTTGCCAGCAGCTACTGTGGTGGGCGTGATATGTGCATAGCCCACAGTGGCTGGGGTGGTGGTCTGGCCTGTGACAAGCCCAGGGGCGGAGGCGCTCAACGACCCG
The DNA here is from genome assembly GCA_017312705.2 of Penaeus japonicus. NCBI lineage: Eukaryota > Metazoa > Arthropoda > Malacostraca > Decapoda > Penaeidae > Penaeus > Penaeus japonicus. Next base: position 25,736 of record BOPN01008635.1, on the reverse strand, counting down.
CCGTTGACAGCCACACACGACGACCCACTCGACACGACCACGGGGTCAGGCTGCTTCGGCGTGGCGAACTTGGACGCCTGAATCACACTTCGGGAGTCGAGTACCTTGTAGACGGGTGGCGGGTGCGGCGCGGGGGGCTCCGTGCCCTCCTTAATCAGGCTCTCGATGGCGCCGACGCGCGGCTGCGGGAGCGGGGCGGCTGCCGCGCCTGCGCCGCCCGCCGCGCCGCCCGTCACCCGTGCCAGTATGCGGCCGTAACCCGAAGCGTCCTGATGCGCTGGGTTAGTCTCCCTGGGCCCTGAGACGCCCTCGCCGCCCATGCCAGCACTGGGGTGGGCGGCCTCGCTGCCCTTGCACAGGCTGAGAGTTTGTAATAGACGGCTGGTCTCAGTGGCAGCATCGCTCCCATAACGGGCCATGGCTATGTCACACAGTCGCTTCTACATTTTCATAGAACACTTTCATTTGGACCGAGTCATATTCTAATAAGCACACTAATATAATGTTTTTCGATGTGATTCACTGGCGACAACAAGTGTCATGGCGGAGCAATACACACGACCACTCCAAACAATGAAACTTTTGATCGCCCAAACAATCTTTCCCACTCTGATACCACAGAGAAATCATAAGATTAATAATCATTCACTCTAAGAAACACTAAAAACAGACCAAAATCCACAATGGTCCTTTTCAGTCCCACAAATTTCTCGTACTACTTTCTTGGGAAAAATTCCTCTGGCAGATGGCAGTACAAGCGTATTGTTTTCCTTCTATCACAGAAAACGGACATTTACCTTTGACGTATTTTTGAGGGGGACTAATATATTTATATTATAATGATTTCGTTTTATCGGCAGGGAATACGATCACTTGATTTGCCAATACATATGCGTTGGTTTATCTCGCTTTGAAAAAGAAAATTAGTTTTAATTTTATGTACCCTTTTTCTTTTGAAGAAGAGTTCACAATTTTTGGTAAAATATTATCTTCAAATATACCTCTCTGTCTAATATTTCCCAAATGGAGAATTATTATTACAATTGATTTTCGGTTAGTTAGGAACGAAATTGTATACATGTTTCTTGAGGTATGCGAAAAATAGCGTAGTACGACTTCAATATATACAATGGCTTATTATTAGTAGAAACACGAAACATTTTGATAATTCTTAAAGTTGAGGTAAATATAAGCAAATATATCACTCTATAGTCATACTATTTTTTCATCATTTGCCAAGTAGCAGCGGAACTCCACATGTGAAAATACAATTAATTTCAATAGTCTCTCCTAAAAATCCGATGATTTTCTCACGTCCTCGAGACCAACAACAAGGAACTTTCTAATCATTCGAGTTAACTTTTATATCTATTGATAATGTAATACTCGAGATATTTTGATAGTTCGAAATCATTTAAATATTCTTATGATTTTTCTGTGATATCAGAGTTTTAATTATATAGGTTTTTTCTCGTGTATATTTTTAATTTATCTATTTTCAAAAGAAATTGAAATTCGCACATTTTGCGGTATTGTTATATTACTAATAATTTTATGAGTTTAAAAAAATCATAATATGCATCAAACTATCAATTTTCTTAATATATTATTTTTTCCAGTAAACAAACGGCACAGAATCAGCTGTTCAACATGGCCTCCGCCGGATTGTTCGTCTCCCGTAATTTACGGAATATTACAAGGCTCCCAGGAAATTGCAGGGCACTTCAGACTTCTAGTGTTGTTAAGGATGCTTCACCTACTCATACGGGACAGGTAAGAGCAATGTTATATGTATTTCTTGCCTTTTGTTTGTATGAAGGGAGAGTTAACTGATCTCGACCCATTGCCAAGTTTTAAAAATTTTATTAATGTCGGACTTTTATCCGTGATATTTTCCCAATGTTAAAACATAAATATTGGAATAACTTCATAACGTAGTTTGAAGTAAAATATTTTCAAATATGATACTTTATGTAGAGTTATAGTAGTTTTAGTCTGGGGTAATCACTGTGGCAATGGTATTGGCCCTGAGAGGGTATGAAAGATACCAAGGGAAATTGCATGCTTAAGTGATTTTTAGGTATAGTTTTTGACAGCCATAAGATACAAGGAAAATTATACATATAGTCTATAGAACGCAAATTATGCAACAATTTTCATTCAGAACACTTCCTCCACAAATTGTTAATAAAGACGTTATTGAGCTGGTTTGATGCACCTGCAATACATTTTTTTCTCATGATATTAGTAGTACAATGTCAAGCTTACACTGACAGTGTAACTCATTTTCTGCAGTGTGTTCACTAGTTTGTGTTATTACGCCATCGTAGAAACTATTAACCCATTCACGACACCTACTCCCGCTAATGCCGGGAAGATAACAAGCACGTGATGCTTTGTGCCGGGGTCTTTTCTCACTGCGCAGGGCTGCACTGATCCTCTCAGAGCGTTTTTCACCCACCTTTTCTTATGGTTTTCATGAATGCGTCTACAATGTAAAAGCAAATTAAGATATTGCCAAGTTCAGAGGAGTTATTTTAGTCAAAAAAACATGGTACAGTAATGCCTTTTTAGTTTTATTTTATTGAACTTTGCCTATATTGTTTACTTCTATGTGAAAATACTAAAGGAAAGTGGTAACAATCTCTTAGTGGGGCATCAAAAAAAAAGATTATACTAATTTTTTTTTCTTTCTTTCTTTCTTTTTTTACCTAATTGAAAGGAAGAACAATATGAATAATCATACATGTATATGTGAGTCTGTACATGTACCTCGTGATGTGACATGACATGACATCACGGGTAATCAACAAATTAGAAGTAGTATTGCATTAGTAATTTTTTACTTTATTTTATTTCTTGGCCAAACGCATTTGATTTTACGGTAGTTTTTCAACTCAGATCTTTTTATTCATCCAATCAAGAAGCAGAAATTACCATGATTTCATCAATTTCACGTAGTTTTCTGTGACGTCATTTTTTTTTAAATGTTGAATCACAGTTTATGACACTCAAACACCTAAACTAAAGTAACAAAGTCTAGGAAATTATGTAAAATTATTATATTTGAGAACAATCTAGCGATCTATTGCTGATGTTTCAGCATATCACAACTGCCCCTCCCGGAACTCGGTGAGAAAATGCACAACATCTCAGGACGTCACCTAGGTCCGCGGATATTTTTCACCCTCATGATAGGATGTGAACCGGCGCAAATAGGTTAATTTTAGTTGAAAGTGTCTTTCCTTTCATGGTTATATATTTTGTCCATTTTATTTCAAGAAATTAATTTTTTTTTTTTTAATTTTCATGATTTTTATTGTCATTTTTATCAAACTGTAGATTTGTGTATTTGCAATTGGGCAATTTAACAGTTCCTTGGCTGTCATTCCTTGAGGAGCACTGGTGAGAATGGTTTTGTTATTATTATGTCGATTATCAGGCATTCTTTGATCAATATTGTGGCAAATATGGACAAAAGGGACATCAGTATCCGTCTCTGTGTAATATCAGAGTCCATCATTTGCCCCATTGCTTCTATCATTCCTTGAGGAGCACTGGTAAGAATTATTTTGTTTTCATTGTTATGTCAATTATTGGGCATTCTTCTATAATATTTTTGCTGGAAGCATTCAAGACAAAATCACTGGAACCAAAGAAAAGTGTAATATTGCTTTTTCTACATACGAAGGTATGTGGTTTTCTGATAGCAAATAACATGCTGAAACAAATTTATTAACAACGAGGGGGTTAGGTGGGACACATGGTTAGAACACTTTTTATAAAGACCACAGGGGTCCAGAGGGTGGAGCCCTGTGGCTAGGGGGTTTTAAGTGGAGGTTTTAAGTATTACTGTCAGGTTTGCCGAAAGTGTGTTCCCTTTGAATTTTAAGAGTTGGTGCTTCGGTTCATAGGTTGTGATTGATGGCAGACACAGCCAATTTTTATTTATTTATTTATTCATTTTTTTACATGCTTGTAATACATATTTAGTACATTTACGCTTGTTTTACCCCTTAATTTCCCTGATATACTTCATATCTTTCCCTACTATCTAGACTTTAACAATTCCAGAAATAGTCATTGGCAGTGGAAAACAATAGTAGAAAGAATTGCTGACAAAAATTTTAATTGGGAGATTCAATGGCGGTATGAAACTTGACTTAAACCTTTTCTTTAATAGGTCCGCATCATAAAACTTATCAAAATTGATAGTGATGGATTCCTTGTGATGTGTAGTGCACGTTTATAGTGGTTTCAGGTAGTGCTAGCCAACAAAGGTGATGGTACTAAACCCAATATGTAGAAAGGACAGTAAGTGTTGTGAAAGAATGTTGTACTTGAGCTGGAGGTTGTTACTAGGCTTGTAATTAATATGTAAGTGTTACCCCCTTTACCTCCTACAACATACAGACCTATATATGATTTATCCTGAACTGGTAAACAATTGACCGATATCCTTTTGGTTTACCTGAAGTGCACTTGAAAAGAAAAAAAAACTACTGAAAACTATTTAAGGATGTTCTGTTCTGTAAATGACAGTGGGACCTACCCTTATATTGATTTGACAGTCATAGCATTTACATGTTCCTTATTGTTATTGAATCCACAAGTTTGACTTTTTGATTGGGTTTTCAATTGTTTTTTTCCATCATGAAGACTCAAGTATGTTTACGGCAGTGGTCCCAGTACGGCATGTACAGTAGCGACACAGGGTACACATAGACAGTGTATTCAAAAGGTGTCATTGCTAGATAAGGAAGTATTCCAAGCTTCATGAATAAAAACCAAAATTATAACTCCCAAAAATCAGGGTAAGTAGCATAAATTTATAAATTCAAAACTATATAAGGTTAGGTTGGTTGTTAGGTAAGAATCTTGTATATAAAAAGGCTCTAAAAACCAGGCTTACCCACCAAAAATCACTGTGCCATGGTAACCAAAATAATTTTGTACACGATACACCATGCAGGAAAGTAGATTGGAAAGAAACAGAATCTTTTGCATTTTTATTTTACATTAAATAGATATATGATGGAGCTAAGGTATATTTGTGTTATATGTCAATGCAATTTATCCATATATTAACCTGCAATTTGCCCAATCTACTCCATGGCCTCCCCTACCATCGGGGCCCAGATTGTGGGGTACAGGGATGGAATCATATATTATATCCACTATATATATGAGTAGTAGAAGGCAAGCGGAATCCATAGATATCACTTTTATAGTATTTAGTAATGCAGCGCTATTCAGAAAATTTACCATGAGGCTTATCTGTGCCATCAGACTGGTTTTCTCAATATTGTTATTAACAAAAATCAGGTGAATTTTCTCAACAGTGCAGCATTAGTAAAAACCACGAAAGTAGTATCAATAGATTGTTTCCACCCTCTACTACTCACATAATGGGGATATTACCAGTGATTCCACCCTAACAAGATTTACAAAATTTGCACCTATTTGAAAAGGTGCTATCTATTGGCAAAATGATTTTAGGATGTTTAGCTCTTCTATAGATGACAGCCAGTGAGAGCTACCCCTAGATCAACTGGCCAATCATAGCACTTTCATGATCTTTATTGTAAGTGAATCTGCGAGTTTGACTTTTTGAGTAAGTTTCAAGCCAGTTGTTGCATCATGAAGACATATGTATGTTTGCATTATTAATTCTGATGCTAGATAGACTTTGGCTATATGGGAAACATAGAAAATTTATTCTGAAGATGCATTGCCAAATAAGGAATTGGTCCAAATTCAATGAATAGAAACCAAAGTAAAAACTCCCAGTAATCAAGCTTAGCATTATAAAGTACTGTAAAAAAAGAAAAAGAAGAAAAATGCTGAAAATGGAATCGGAAAAAGCTGGATATACAAACCAGCCAAACCTGAAGGATCGAATTTGGTACAATTTTTCCTATGAGAAGTTATGGAACCTCAGCACAGAAAAGTTTGTGAATGTCCCAGGTTTTTCGGAAAGAGTGTTTAGTTCCCCTTTGTTCTATCATATACGGGAAGATATGAATAAGGTATGCCATCTCTATGGCCAAGGTAACCACTCTGTATGGGAGGCTAAGAGTGTACTAATTCCCGACCATAATCAGCATTGTGAAAGACTGATTGGAGACATGAAGCGGTCCCGAGACATCAATACCCTTGTCTCTATATCAAATATACGGTAATTGCGGAAGAGATTGAAAGGAAATGTGGATAGGGTAATATAATATATGTGAGAAGTTGTTGCCAATAAAAGATACGTTTCTAATTTGTAATATACTTTCACAATGTGTTTTATTATGATTAATTATAGAAAAGATACTCTTAAAAGTTAAAATTATACTATACACGATTGAATAAATCAACATAATTTGAATACATCGTTAAGTAATTACTGCTAAAATGACGAAGAAAATATAGAAAACGGGTAATTTCACCCCAGACTAAACTAATTATTTAATAGTATTTTTCCTATCTTTGAGTAAAAAGTGCAATAGGTAAATATTGATAAAAACAAATAAAAATGGTATCAGTAGTCAAGAAAAAATAAATGGCGCCTACTTCTGAACAGTCTCCGTGAATTTGAAGGATTTTTCAAAAATCACCAATTAATGAAATACCCTAGGGTACAGGGATGGAATCATATATTATATCCACTATATATATGAGTAGTAGAAGGCAAGCGGAATCCATAGATATCACTTTTATAGTATTTAGTAATGCAGTGCTATTCAGAAAATTTACCATGAGGCTTATCTGTGCCATCAGACTGGTTTTCTCAATATTGTTATTAACAAAAATCAGGTGAATTTTCTGAACAGTGCAGCATTACTAAAAACCACGAAAGTAGTATCCACAGATTGTTCCCACCCTCTACTACTCATATAATGGGGATATTACCAGTGATTCCACCCCAACAAGATTTACAAGATTTACACTTATTTGAAAAGGTGCTATCTATTGGAAAAATGATTTTAGGATGTTTAGCTCTTCTATGGACGACAGCCAGTGAGAGCTATCCCTGGATCAACTGGCCAATCACAGCACTTTCATGATCTTTATTGTTAGTGAATCTGCGAGTTTGACTTTTTGAGTAAGTTTCAAGCCAGTTGTTGCATCATGAAGACATATTAACCCTTTCCCAACAGGGCACTCGCTACGCGAAGTCCCCTATGCCGGGCGATTGCAATATTGCATTGTAATCGTCACAATCGCATGACGCCCCGGCATCGGGAGTTTGGCTGTGTCACATGAGTGTGACGCACCGTCGTCATAGGGTTAATTCTGATGCTAGATCTACATTGGCTATGTGGGATACACACAGAAAATTTATTCTGAAGATGCATTGCCAAATAAGGAATTGGTCCAAATTCAATGAATAGAAACCAAAGTAAAAACTCCCAGTAATCAAGCTTAGCATTATAAAGTACTGTAAAAAAAGAAAAAGAAGAAAAAAAAAAAAGAGGGTCTGGTGGGGGTACCGTTGATGAAGGATGTGCCGGCAGAAAAAGAAGAGGAAGGTGACTCAAACCATACCTAGTGTCTAAAATGTGCTCCTGTGCCAATAGGGATGCCTTCTGCTGAGGCACTTACAGTAATAAGTACATCCTCTTCCCTACCTCTTCATGTTATCTTCATTGTAGATAGTTATATGTTTCATATTCATTCATGACAACACACAAATAGGAAAAAATAAAGTTGCTTTTTGTCCTCCCATAAAACAGCAATACTTCTATCACATTGAGTATAAAGAAAATAATGAGGTGATGTGGATCATATACTACGATTTTAGTCAACTGTAGCATTGATGATAGAGCCTATCATATGGCACATATAAGTAAGTCTATAAACACAATAAAACACATAAAAAATAAAACACAAGAATGGCTCTAGTTTTACAATGAGTGGCTGAAAGAGAGTGGGATAAGTCAAAGTATGGTGTATGAAGCTGCCTCGCTCTGAAATAAAACCCATCCTGGAGAATGGGCAAGCAAATCTATTCCCCGTCCGCAAATGGTTAATAAACTTGCTACTTGATCATTCAGTGGGATTTATAGAAATTGAGAAGTAAAGATTAAATGAGTTATGATTTAAGTATCATATGAATAATCATCCCCCCAAAATACTACCTAAAATGTGGTTAGATTATCCTTGTAACACCCACCGGACGAATGACAACAGTGGTGAGAGACAGTGGATGTGTAGCATCATTGTCGATATGCCTCCGTTGTGTGTCTCACTGGGCTCGTTGTGTGTCTGGCAAGTGTTACAAGAGACTTCCTGTATATTTTGATTGTCTTTCCAATGTTATAAGTAGATTTGCAATTGTTAAGGATTTATTTAGCTGGTGCCCATCGAAAGAGCACAAATTGATTCAGAGAAGAACATTTTTGACAATTGTTAGTTTATTTTCTATACCTTTTCATGTAAATGAGTCCAAAATTTAAACTGCTTGACCATAACACAAATAATGGAAAGAAGAAAAAGTAACCCCCCTTTTTTCTTCTTCCTCCTTCTTCTTTTTCTCTTTTTGTATATATATTTTGAGAGGAAGGAGGATCATTCTGAACATACATATTTTGTCCTCCCATAAAAGTGCAGTACTTCTATTGCATTGAGTATGAAGAAAATAATGAGTTGATATGGACCCTATACCACAATTTTAGTCAACTGCAACATTGATAGAGCCTGTCATATGATACATAAATCTCACAATACAGTAGAACAGGAAAAAAAGGACAGACTCAAAAATGGCTCTAATTTTACAATGAGTGAAAGAACATTGTGTGATATGTAGCGATAAGTTGTGTGAAACTGCCTCGCTCTAAAATAAACCCATTTGGGGTGCCACATAGGTGGCACAAGTGCCTGTCCTGGGGACTGGGCAAGCAAATCTATGCCCATCTGCAGTGGGTTAAAGTGTATATGGTTATCTTGTCTGTTGGTATTTTTGGGAGTTTTACTGTTTTGTATTTCTATTCAAAATTTACACAAGCTTTGCCTTTTTGCCAATTTTGAGGAAATTGGCTCTTGACAAATTCTAGGTTACTGTTGCCAAACTGTGATATTAAAAACTGTTGTCGTCACGGTATTGTCCTTAACCCATTGCAAACAGGAATAGATTTGCTTGCCCACTCCCCAGACAGGCACGAGTGCCACCTGTACAGCACCCCAGATGGATTTTATTTCAGTGCTAGAAAATTCCACACATTTTGTGACCCTACGCACTCTCTTCCATTCATTCGTTATAATACTAGAGCCAAATTTGTGTTCCTCTTTTTTTGTGTTTTACTGTAAGACTTATATGTGCTTGAGCTCCATGACAGGCTTCATCAGTGTTGCAACAAAGAGCAACTATATCATTTTTTTCATATTTGTGTACTTTCTTAAGCAAATACGAAAAAAATAAGCATCCTCAGCCAAGATTACATGAAGAGAAGGGGAAGGGAAGTAGTCCTGTATTTTTTTTACTGTGATTGCCACTGCAAAGGGAGCTGGACTGGCACAGGGGCACATTGTAGACACTGGGCATGGTCTGGGTCATCTTCCTCTTCTCACTCTGCATGCATAACCTACATTGCCAGTAATTTAAAGCAGGAATTCAGCATTTTGCCGTGTGTCATAGCTCTCTTGCTAGAGACCATGTCTGGGTACCATTCGTTCCTGCTGGTGCTAGGAGAGAGTGGTGCCATCTATGTTTGGAATTCTAGACTAAATATGTTTTGCTGAATATTATGGCAATTACAGTAATTATAATTGCAATGATCATCATCAGTCACTAGATAAAGTTTTTACTCCTATTACAATAGAGCAGCAATTTACTCTCCCCCAACGTTTAAAATGACGTGACGACTATCGTCATGTATGTCATGACGCCCACCATCAGGCCAAAAATTGTACATTGCGTGTGTCATGAGAACAAGCCGCAATGGGTTATTAAAGAAGGCCCATATCCAAAGCAGTCTGTAACTGTACATGCACATTTTTGTACCATTATGAATTTTCTTAAAATATAGATATTTAGTCATCATACCATTAAAAAGCATTAAAACAATATAGCTCAATATCCTTAAAAACAGACATATTCTTGTCCAAATCTTTCTTACTTTTGAACTGGTAATGGAGAAGTGCTGGAAATAATGTCAAGCCCATACACACCAAGGTATAAGTTCAGAGACCGTTATAGGACAATATATTGTGGTTGTTGCAAGACAATTGAGATAGTCACATGACCATTAGGTGACAGTGCATAGATATTTTTGAAGACTGGATTGTCAAGCTGTAGTGATTCAATATTCATTGACTCATAACCCAAAAATTTCAGTAATGTAATCATTTTAGTTGCGTAAAGCCTGCATAGGGATAAGCATCCAATTATCCCTTCTGCAAGGGGCATGCTTCACGTGGGGAGATCAGCCGCCCCGTGAATCACTGTCTTTGCGCTGAGACAGTACCATCTCCTTGCAACTTTCCCCTCACTAATGCATCAGAGGGGAAACTCATGTATTCCACAGGTATTAGGGAGGGATCCCATAGGCTCGGTGATTCATGAGAAAGCTACTGTTGCAAGATTATCGATATGAGAGACCTGCAACAGTCCAGTTTCAAAGTTTTATGACTAGGTTTGGATAAAATATCTTGATATATACATGGGCCAGAAACAGTGCTTTACAACTTTATATAATGGTGTTATGAGGCAGTATGAATAACATTAGTTCTTGTCCCTCAGGAATTGTTAGCATATATTGAAGTAGTGAAACAAAATTAAAGAATTGAGTTTATTTGATGTATTAAGTACTCAGATGTGCTAAATGAATTTTCATTGAAAGTACTGTTGTTTTTTCTTTCCACAACATTGTATTGAAACTATTTTAAATGATTTTCCCCAATATTTACCTATATTGACTACAACCCTAAATATATTTTACCCACCATTACAGAAATTTGCTGAGAACGACAGTCGAAATGCCAGGTTCGAAGTGACTCCTAGACAGACTAATCCAAGGTGGTCCATCAACCTGGTCAAGGAAGTTCCTCCCAAGGCAGTAAAGGCTCGCATTGTGGCTTGTGATGGAGGACCCGGAGCCCTTGGTCACCCCAGGGTTTACATCAACTTGGTGAGCTTTTTTGCTTTGAATCACTCTCTCTCTTTTTATGCAATTGTAATGTGCATTCACTTTCTTTCTTACCACCTCTCTCATTTTGTCCAGCGTGTGTGTGTCTGTCTGTTTGCTTGCATAGGTGGTTCCACAAGTACTTGGTCATCATGGAGTCATTAAACCAAATTACTTGGCCTCACCTGGTAATCCCGTTCTTTGAAAATTTGGGATATTTTCTTGAGTTTTCATGACTGTTGTTATTGTTATAATTATGGTAGTAAAAGTAATATCAATAGAAATAAAAACACTTTTTTCCAAAAAATTCAAGAAGTAGAGTAAATAGGTGAGGTCAGATAGGCTCACTGATTGATGCCTTGGGGACTCGGTTCATGTGGAAATATGTGTAAAGAAAAAAAATTGATCAAAATCCTGCACAGTGGATGTGCCGTGCCTAGTGTCAACGGGTTACTTTCAGTATATTAACCCATTCCCGATGGGGGAATTCTAGCCTAGAATGTCCAAATGCCGGGGCGTTTGAATTATTAGGCCTAAATCAATTGAATAGCTGGCACAATACTGTGCCGCCCGGCAACTGGGCTTTTGAATGTGCGGTACACATGCTGTACCACCCGTCCTGTGTGGGTTAACATATTTGAAGATTACCAAAATGAACCTTATGATGTGAAAATAACCAACCAATTTTTGGGGGGTGTAAAGCCATATTTTAAAATTAAAGTTCACATTAGTTAGTAGGAAAGACATAAATGAAAATTAATATCTTCAATAAGGAAAAGCGAGAACTGCTTTTTAAAGCAAATTAATGCATTTTGATCTATATTTTCATCAGAAGTATGTTTTGGTTACTGTCTCATGTGAAGTTGATCATTCTTGTACTTGTATACATATGTCACAATGAAAATTAAAGCCTTCAATTTGTATTAAGCAATTATAGCAATGTAATAAATAAATAATCTAGTCACTTACATTGTTAGTAATCTCATATAGGGATGTCTCTTATATTTTAAAAAATGTGTATATATATATAAATTTTTTTCCTTCTTTCTAGGACCAGCCAGGAACTCATGACTGCATCTATTGTGGACTCCGGTACTACAAGGAGGATAGCCATTAACACCTTTATGGGACATGTGGGGTTTTATGGGAAAAGCAGCGTTTCACCATAAAAGTTCCTTAATTTTTTTTTTCTTTCTTTTTTCTTTTAATGGTGTAAACAAATTTGTTTTACCATTGTAATAGTAGGACTGTAAATAATTCAGTTAATAAATTATACATTTATCTTTGATTTTTTTTTACCTCTATTTCCAAATTATATATATTCACATTAGCCCACTCACGACGGGGGCATTCCAGCCTTGAATGTCACAATGCCGGGGCTTTCGAGCGCTTAGGCCTAAATCAATTAAATGGCTGGCACAACACTGTGCCGCCCGGCCACTGGGCTTTTGAATGAACAGTACAGTACTGTACCACCCGTCCAGAGAGGGTTAATCATCTTTTGTGTCAGATTAAGAACTGAGGGTAGTCTTGGGTATTTGCCAGTCTTTAAAATTTCTAATCAGAAATTGGATGTAGAATAAGTAAATAATTGGCATCTCACATAAGTTCTCTTAACACACATGCTTGGAGTGAAGAATGAAAGTCTGAAATTACCAGTAATTTATCATCACTGAACCAATCTAATTTGAGATTTAAGCAGTTGAAGGGAACTTCACTGTTCAAAATCAAAATTATTTCAATTATGAGTTTGGGGTTTGCAGCTCCCAATTAAGCTTTAACCCTCAGTGGTATATTTTTAATGCACTTTGCACTTTGAAGGGTGCTATAACAAATAATAAAAGGTAATGATATAACTTTTATTTGGAAGAATAAGTTACTGAACATCCTCACACTCATCACATACTCTTATAAACAGTAATTCATAAAAAAGATCATTTACAACTGCTTTTGAGTATTACAATATATAAATACTTCCAAAAGAGAAGGTAAAGGGCAAATGTTCTGTTTCTCCAACATACATAACAGAAATTCACAATATCAATAACATCAGACCCAGACCAAAATAAATTAATGAGTTATCACACACCATCGCTTTTTGATCTCTTCTCTGCATTTCATTTGTCAGTATCTTACCTCATTCACATTCTACAAAAATAGATAAATTCACAATTACACAACACATTTGTCAAGAGTAATCACGTACATAGAGCAAGGATTGAGTTTGGAAGTGAGCAATAATTTCCTTTAATATACTTTCTTAAATACTGTAATTTGAAGAGAGCATCAACAATCATAACGGCAAATCTTACAAGAGCCAATCTCGCTGAAAAACTGGTGATAGGCCTAGGCATGAGAAAAGACTGTTTGCCTAGTACTAACATGCTCACTGTCAAACTTGGATGATCCAGTCCTGTACAGCTCCATATTTATCCAGCGCAAATCTTTGGTCACTAATTACAGTCGCTCTCAATTGTCGCAGTCATTTCACAACAACATTTAACCAGGAAATAATTTAAACAGACCTTATGAACTTTAGATCTAAAATGAGATATCTACATCTTCCATTATGAAAAAAAAACAAAAAAAAAAACGACTCCATAAAATATATTACCATTTCAACATCTCATTCTGGTGAACGATCTTCCTAGTTGGAATGACTAATATCAAACATGACTTTTTGATATTATACATTATCCCCCTGCTCCACAGGGGCGAAATTGACAAGAGCACCTTATATTAATGAGGCTGACATACATGATTATAAAACAAAAGAAATGGATGTGATGTGGATCTGATTTATGAAATATGAGATCCAACAGACAGGTTTCTCCATACAGATTGTCAAAAGAAATTGCAATGTTTGCTATGAAGAATCACTGCTAAGGTCTCATATATAGAAAAAAAAAGTATGGGAACCAAGAGCTTTCCTTGTCATTTCAATACTTTTTCACCCTTTTTTTAGTCCACTGCTTTTACCAAGAGGACAACAGTGTAGGTCATAAATGCTGGTCATAAAATGCACGAAATTCTGGGAATGCTCTTTAGTTCATGAAATGGTTTTCAGACATGAACTCCATCTATGACATAGATCACAACAAGATTATAAGCTGCACTTCACTTTAATGCTACCAAGTTTCCCATTAGATCTTCTTAATGCCACGCAGACCTTCGGAAGGTAACAGGAACTTTATTAGGTATCTTGAGCTTCACAAAGGTCCAATGGAGTTTCTACATAACCTAATAGAATTTCTTGAGTTGCTCGAAGGTGACAAAGAAGATGATGTTCCATGGGCCAAGTCTCAGCCATGTAGGGATAAAGCCCTTATACAGAGCCAAGGGTCCCTCAGCCTTGACAGTCTGAAAGAGAAAATGACCAATTTCATCGTTCTGTAAAGTAAAATCTAAAAGGTCTTGTTGTAACATACAGATCTTTTGTTTTTCTTCAAAGTAAATATTTAAAAAATTTCTTACCTGTATAAAACAATCTGCAGTGCTGGAATACCCCCGAGACGTACAAACAGCACCATTGCCACTAACTGCAGCTGGAGCTTTTAGTTTTCTTTGGTTCATCAGGCGTGTCTGCAATACATAAAGAAATCAAATATAATGAAATAAAAGGAAACACACCTGAAATTTTAATCTATGCACATGAATCACTAACATCCAAACCGCACTGTCAAAACCAGACACTATTTTCTGGAGCAACCTACCCTCACAACATCCAAAGGTGTCGATGCAACTGCACCCCCAAGGCTAGATATGAAGCTCGATCTGTCATGGAAGAAAATGGAGCAAATTACACACATGTAAATCGCATTGTTTATTCCTCATACATGAAAGTATTTGCATATTTTAGAGGTATTTCCTTTGCCTTCCACAATTTTCCTTTTCACACATGTGCTTTCCTTAGTTGTAGATATCCATATATGAGTTTTAATTGACTTCTCACTGTCTGATTAACAATGGAAATAAATAAACTGTGCCTATAGCATGCATTTAAGTTGGCTTGAAAAAATTTATAAAAGTTTCAGTGACAACATGCTCTTTCATACTGCATATATATATATATACATATAATATATGCATGTTTATAGATATATATATATATATACAAGGAATGTGTATATACCTTCCATTCATTGCATAGTAAGATTACTTGCTTATTCAAATGACATATTTTCCATATGCAGGAGTATCAGTAATGATTATGGTGACATACTGTAGTCTTTCCAGTGGAAAAAAAATATAAAAAAGGAAAAGAGCATTTGCATAAGAAACTTAAAGATAAAAAGAAATCAGCCAGTGAGATGTTTGTATCAAAGACAAACAAGAAACAGCCAATTGAACAGTTCATTTCCCTTTTTTTTTTTTTTTTTTTTTTTTTTTTTTTTTTTTTTTTTTTTTTTTTTTTTTTTTTTTTTTTTTTTTTTTTTTTTTTTTTTTTTTGGTTGCTTTCTTAGTTTCCATATCAGATTTATAATTTAATTCTCATTATGATTATGATGATGGTATGACAGATGAAGAGAATGATGAAGTAAAAATAAATCGGCTTGTTGATGTATGAAAAAAAAGACAAAAAGTATTCCATCTACATCTCACGCAAGTAAAAGACAAGGCAGAGA
>BOPN01008635.1:0-5000 GCA_017312705.2 Penaeus japonicus | reverse complement strand
GAGGACGTCGACGAATTAATATTCTCCCAATCGAATCTCGAAAGAAGTGAGAGCACTGACCTGCAGACATCAAGACTCCCATCTTTTATTACGAGAGCCACATCCCTTAAGGCAAGCGATTCCGAAGAAGACCATGTTGCGTTCATAACAGGGGTAAATTGCCAAAGCAATAGGAATGTCTTGAACAAAAAAAAAAGAAAAAAAAAAGAAAAAAAAATCCTGCGTATCATGACCGAAGTATAAAACCACGTGACGCTCAAAGAGAATTTATTGCTTTCTCTATGGGTCACTCCCCCTACCCCCTCCCTCACCCCACCCATCCACCCTACCACAACTGCGCCACAGTGGAAATCTCAGATACACTTCCGCAATTTTGAGAGAATGCTATCACAGTCAATAGAGTGAGAGGTTGTCGTCCTCTGTTAACCATGCCCAGGGGATCTTCGCCTGGGCCTCGCACGAATAACGACCAGGCGTGGTTACGTTATTAGGTATTCAATAATCTCCCGACTCTAACCTACATACTTCCTCCTCCCTTTCTCTTTTTATTTGCCTCCCTTTCTTCCTTTCTTTCTTTCTTTCTATCTTTCCATCCTTGACCCTTTTCTCTACCATTCTCTCTCTCTTTAGCCTAGGTGTACATGTGTACATTAGTAAGTATACAATAAATTTGTGGATATGTATATATATCATATCTCTTCATTCATACATAAGTCACACATACACAACCCCTTATCCTCATGTTCCTTTTCTCTAGATATTTCTCTAGATACACAAACCTTATACTAAAATGACTAAAGTACGACAATCCTACGCAAGCAATTTCTCGGTCTGTCTCCATGCCAACTAACAAAAATCCAACTTGAAAAAAAAAAAAAAAAAATCAGCGTAGCGTCATATTTGGTGTTTTTCTCCCCAACACATTTAGTCTACCAGCTTGTATATAATCTCTCGTGTCTCATCGAGCGGAAGAGAAAACCAGAGCGCGTGTAAAAAAAAAAGGCAAGGAAAGGGCAAGCAGGAACCGTATAATGGATCAGGTAATACTATAAAAGGCGAAAACCTCCTCAAGTGGTGAAGAAGCGGCAGGCACTTTAGCTTGTTGAAGACTTAGCAGGGCTTCAGCTGTCAATTTGCCGTTCTTCATGTCAGGTTTCCAGAATGTAAACAAGTCTGGCGTAGTTTTTTTTTTTTTTTTTTTTTTTTTTTTTTTTTTGCCTCTCCACAAGAAAAAAAAAAACGACAGAAGCAACATCAGTAATAAAAAAATAATAATAAAAAGAGATAAATAAATAAAATACAAACTAAAAATCAACAATCATCAACAACAAGAGCAACGAGCGAAAACAGAAGCACCCACACCCGGTTATCTCAATGCACAAGCATAATCACCCCTCCCCTAAACTTTTACTCAGCAACTAGATAAGACGCGCCAGTTGCGGTAGTCTTTTTTTCCTGTCACCATCTCAGCTGATAGTGGTGAGGCTGTGGACATAGGTTGAGCGGAATACGCGGGGCTTCCTTGGCTTTTCTGTCTTTCCCGATTGGTGTCTCTTTCCTGGTCTGGCCGTCGCCGGGGAGCCATATTTGTTTGGCGACGGATGCGCGTGTCTGCGTTTGTGTGCGTTTGTGTGTGTTTGTGTGCGTTTGTGTGTGTTTGTGTTTATGAGTGTGAATAAGAGATTGTGCGACTGGTTCCGTGGCCGAAAATAAGAGCGCGTGCGTGCGAGTTTGCGTATGGTAGAATATGTGCGTGTTTTAAATGATTACTAAATTATTAAATATGGGATTTCCATCACCTTGAACTATCTATCCGTCCCTCCCTATGAACACCAAATACAGGACGTAAATAAATAAAAAAATAGACGTTTTTTCGCTTTTCTTCCTAGATTCTCGGTTTTGTCATACATCAACAAGAGTACTGGTTCATGCGGCAGATATGACCTTGGTGCGTTCCAAGATCTCTATAAGAACGTTGGTCATGCGAGAAAATATCATGCAGGTATGGGTGGGGGGGGGGAAGGAGATCGATAAATGCGTGCGTGTATCATGAGTATATTATGTAAATGTGTATGATGCGCCTGCGTGCTCGCGTGCCAACATGTCTTGCATACGCGCTGGATACGTACAATGTACGTATCGAGCGCGTGTGTACATGTACGTCGTACATGTACACACACACACACACACACACACACACACACACACACACACACACACACACACACACACACACACACACACACACACACACACACACACACACACACACACACACACACACACACACACACACACACACACACACCCACACCCACACCCACACCCACACCCACACCCACACCCACACCCACACACCCCACACACTCACACTATGTTTAAACATCTACAAAAAATTAAAACCCAAAAATACTTGTACACACACACACGCGAACAGCTTAAACATACGCTAGCGCTCATTTTTACGAGCACTTCACTTTAGAAGCACCATTAGATCTGAGCGATGTCGACCTTCTCCCAGACTTCGATCGGCGCGAGAATACACGTAGAATTCCAGACCATTTCGAACCCTCAGCGTGCGTGCGTGCGTGCGCCGGTGCTCCAGGGAACGTGACCCTTTTAACATTCCCAATAACCATTACGGAGTCAGAAATGAGGGGTGGGGTGATGAGAGGAGGGAGGGAGAGGGGGGAGAGGGAGGGAGAGGGAGAGGGAGAGGGAGAGGGAGAGGGAGAGGGAGAGGGAGAGGGAGGGAGAGAGGGGGGGGGGAGGGATTGAGAGGGAGAGGGAGAGAGAGAGATGAGGTTGAAGAAAGAGAGGGAAAGGGAGAAAGCAAGATAGAGAGAAAGAAAAAAGAAAATAATAAAAAGTTACAGCGTGAGAGAAAGAGTAATGAAAGAAAATGCACAAAACCGCGGCACTTTCTTCTAAAAGCTTCTATATAACAAACGCCTAAAGCAACGTAGCCCAACTCCCCTTTCGCTAAAAACAAAATGAAAGAAAACTGCAAGCAAAAAAACACGCTAGATGTACACAAACAAACATGCATGAAAAAACCACCTCGCATCAGACCAGAAAGTCCAGAAAGCTTTCCAGAAAAGAAACAAGAGGAAAGTGCTAGAGAGAGAGAGAGAGAGAGAGAGAGAGAGAGAGAGAGAGAGAGAGAGAGAGAGAGAGAGAGAGAGAGAGAGAGAGAGAGAGAGAGAGGGAGAGAGGGAGAGAGGGAGAGAGGGAGAGAGGGAGAGAGGGAGAGAGGGAGAGAGGGAGAGGGGGAGAGGGAGAGGGGGAGAGGGGGAGAGGGGGAGAGGGGGAGAGGGAGAGAGGGAGAGAGGGAGAGAGGGAGAGAGAGAGAGGGAGAGAGAGAGAGAGAGAGAGAGAGAGAGAGAGAGAGAGAGAGAGAGAGAGAGAGAGAGAGAGAGAGAGAGAGAGAGAGAGAGAGAGAGAGAGAGAGAGGAGGGGTGTGGCATGTGAATGACTTCTCTCTCCATTTTTTTCCTTGAGGTCCCTGTCTATCTCTGTCTATATTTCTCTCTCTGTCTTCTATTAGAATATCCAACAACGCGATAATTCTCTTTTCCTTCCTTGTTCACGGTCATCGGTTGAAACGGTTGCAGGTAGAAAGAAGATTGACAAGGAAATTACCGGGACATTTTCCTTTTCCGTCCCTGAAGTTATCTCTTTTCACGATGTCTTCTTTTAATCATTTTCTGTAACATGCTACCCCCTTCAAGTGACACTTTCCAATCCTTTCCTTCCGATCATATTCCTATCTCCTATTACTTCCTTCCTGCCCTGCCCTCTTCCTTCACGTCATCCCTGCCCCCTCCCCTATCTGTGTTATTTACCATTCTATTCTCCTGTACGTCTTTTCCCGCATATTCCTTGTTCCTACTCCTTCCTCTGCCCTTTCCATTTCCCTTTCCCCCTTTTCCTTTTTTCTTAACGTTTTCCTTAGCCATACACCTAAAATTACCCCTTTCCATCCCGTTCCTCTAAAATCTCCTTCTCCTTCTCCTTCTCCTTCTCCTTCTCCTTCTCCTTCTCCTTCTCCTCCTCCTCCTTCCCCTTATGCTCGTCCTTTCTCTTCCTTCACCTTCACCTCCTCCTCCTCTCCCTCCCCATTTCCGCTACCTTCACGTGTTTAACGAGCATCCTACACACGCCAGCTCATCCGTGCCACGCAAGCCCGGCCACTACTGCGGAGGTTTCCCCCCCAAAAGGTGTGAGGTGATGATTCGTGCGCACAATCAGATAGATTGACAGGTAATAGCGCAATCATTTAGGTTCGCCTGTAAATCACATTCGCTCTTTACAATTAGCTTTTCATTCGTGACACTTGTAATTTATTAAATCATAAAGAAGAAAAAAAGAACAGAGAACGAAAGGATACAGGTTTCTCGTGTCGGCAACAACGCTTCTCGTGATGATTTTGTTACTCTCTTTGTTATGCTCCGTGATGACTGATGACGGACAGAGAAAAAAAGTGCATTTATATTAATTAGACCAACTCTTTTTGTTAAATGTGTTACGTGATTGATTGACTGACTGACTGACTGACTGACTGACTGTAAGACCTTGCCTCAAGAACGACCATCAGCAATATCCTCCTCACCACGGTCTCACGCAGGTATCGACCATGCACGGTGATAAAGACTTCATTTCGTGACAGACCAACGTCTTGTACTTGTCAACCAACACACACACTTCCCTCCACTCTCCCCCTTTCCCATTTCTCTCTGCTTCCCTCCCTCTTCTCTCCACTCGCCTTCTCCTTTCTCACCCTTCTATCTACCCACCTTCTCTCTCGAAACCCCCTTCCTACATGCCCTCTAACCTCTCCCTCCTACTTCCTCTCTTTCCCTTTCCCTTTCCCTCTCCCCCCTCCTTCCCCCTCCCACTTCACCCTCCCCACCTCCCTCTCCCTTCCCTCTTCTCCTTTCTCTTTCTCTCCCCCCTCCCTCCCTTTCAAACATGAAGAGAACACGCAAAGCACAAAGAGT
>BOPN01008634.1:37500-42462 GCA_017312705.2 Penaeus japonicus | reverse complement strand
GGAGGGAGGGAGGAAGGGAGGGAGGAAGGGAGGGAGGAAGGGAGGGAGGAAGGGAGGAAGGGAGGGAGGAAGGGAGGAAGGGAGGAAGGGAGGAAGGGAGGAAGGGAGGAAGGAAGGAAGGAAGGAAGGAAGGAAGGGAATGGACGTGAGGGAGGAAGGAAGGAAGGAAGGAAGGAAGGAAGGAAGGAAGGAAGGAAGGAAGGAAGGAAGGAAGGAAGGAAGGGAGGGAGGGAGGGAGGAAGGAAGGAAGGGACGAGGGAATGGAAGGGAACGGAAGCAGGAAGGAAGGAAGGAAGGGAGGAGGGAATGGAAGGGAACGGAAGCAGGAAGCAAGCACCAGGCATAGTAACCTCTTAAAATGCCTTAAATTCCTTATTTCATTTTCGTCGTCATTCTTCCTCTTTCCCCCTCGCGAGACGAGTTCTTGCAGCCCTGAAATGCCCTAACCTCCCCTCATAATAGGCAAGTATCTACTTTAAAACTAAAACTAAAATGAGGTAGGGGATGGGAGCCATCTTCGGAAGGGAAACCGGAGAGAGAACTACGTAACTTAAGGGAGCCATCACTAAAAAATAGAACAGGAAAGCACTACTCTATTCAGCATTGGTATTTCCCCATATTTTCCGAGTTTCCCCCTTTTTTATCCCCATATTTTCCGAGTTTCCCCCTTCCCCCCCATATTTTCCGAGTTTCCCCCTTTCCCCCCCATATTTTCCGAGTTTCCCCCTTTTTTATCCCCATATTTTCCGAGTTTCCCCTTTCCCCCCCATATTTTCCGAGTTTCCCCTTTCCCCCCCATATTTTCCGAGTTTCCCCCTTTCCCCCCCATATTTTCCGAGTTTCCCCCTTTCCCCCCCATATTTTCCGAGTTTCCCCCTTCCCCCCCATATTTTCCGAGTTTCCCCCTTTCCCCCCCATATTTTCCGAGTTTCCCCCTTTTTTATCCCCATATTTTCCGAGTTTCCCCCTTTCCCCCCCATATTTTCCGAGTTTCCCCCTTCCCCCCATATTTTCCGAGTTTCCCCTTTCCCCCCATATTTTCCGAGTTTCCCCTTTCCCCCATATTTTCCGAGTTTCCCCTTCCCCCCCATATTTTCCGAGCTCTCCCCATATTTTCCGAGTTTCCCCTTCTTTCCCCCCATATTTCCGAAGGAGTTTCCCCTTCCCCCCATATTTTCCGAGTTTCCCCTTTCCCCCCATATTTTCCGAGTTTCCCCTTTCCCCCCCATATTTTCCGAGTTTCCCCCTTCCCCCCCATATTTTCCGAGTTTCCCCCTTTCCCCCATATTTTCCGAGTTTCCCCTTTCCCCCCATATTTTCCGAGTTTCCCCTTTTTTATCCCCATATTTTCCGGTGCTCTTTTTATCCCCATATTTTCCGAGTTTCCCTTCCCCCATATTTCTGAGTTTCCCTCTTTTTTATCCCCATATTTTCCGAGTTTCCCCCTTTTTTATCCCCATATTTTCCGAGTTTCCCCCTTTTTTATCCCCATATTTTCCGAGTTTCCCCTTTCCCCATATTTTTCGAGTTTCCCTTTTTTATCCCCTCATATTTTCCGGAGTTTCCCCCTTTCCCCCATATTTCCCCCGAGTTTCCCCTTTCCCCCCCATATTTTCCGAGTTTCCCCCTTTTTTATCCCCATATTTTCCGAGTTTCCCCTTTCCCCCCCATATTTTCCGAGTTTCCCCTTTCCCCCCTCTCATTTTTCGAGTTTCCTTTTTATCCCCATATTTTCCGAGTTCCCCATATTTTCCGAGTTTCCCCCCTTTCCCCCCATATTTTCCGAGTTTCCTTCCTCTTCCCCCATATTTTCCGGGAGTTTCCTTTATCCCCATATTTTCCGAGTTTCCCCCTTCCCCCCCATATTTTCCGAGTTTCCCCCTTTCCCCCCCATATTTTCCGAGTTTCCCCCTTTTTTATCCCCATATTTTCCGAGTTTCCTTTTTATCCTCATATTTTCCGAGTTTCCCCCTTTTTTATCCCCATATTTTCCGAGTTTCCCCCTTTTTTATCCCCATATTTTCCGAGTTTCCCTTTTTATCCCCAGAGCCGAGTTTCCCTTTTTTATCCCCATATTTTCCGAGTTTCCCCTTTTTTATCCGCATATTTTCCGAGCTTCCTTTTTATCCCCATATTTTCCGAGTTTCCCCTTTCCCCCATATTTTCCGAGTTTCCTTCCCCATATTTTCCGAGTTTCCCCTTTTCCCCCATATTTTCCGAGTTTCCCTTTTCCCCCATATTTTCCGAGTTTATCCTCGGTATTCGAGTTTCCCCTTTTTTATCCCCATATTTTCCGAGCTCTCTTTTTTATCCCCTGTATTTTCCGAGTTTCCCCTTTCCCCCCCATATTTTTCGAGTTTCCCCTTTTTTATCCCCATATTTTCCGAGTTTCCCCCTTTCCCCCCCATATATTTTCCGAGTTTCCCCTTTCCCCCATATTTTCCGGAGTTTCCCCTTTTTATCCCCTATTTTCTCTGAGTTTCCCTTTCCCCCCCATATTTTCCGAGTTTCCCCTTTCCCCCCCATATTTTCCGAGTTTCCCCCTTTTTTATCCCTATATTTTCCGAGTTTCCTTTTCCCCCCATATTTTCCGGAGTTTCCCCTTCCCCCATATTTTCCGAGTTTCCTTTTTATCCCCATATTTTCCGAGTTTCCCTTTTTTATCCATATTTTCCGAGCTTTTCCCCATATTTTCCGAGTTTCCCCTTCCCCTCCCCATATTTTCCGAGTTTCCCTTCCCCATATTTTCCGAGTTTCCCCTTTTTTATCCCTCTATATTTTTCGAGTTTCCCCCTTTTTTATCCCCATATTTTCCGAGTTTCCCCTTTCCCATATTTTCCGAGTTTCCCCTTTTTTATCCCCATATTTTTCGACAGTTTCCCTTTTTTATCCCCATATTTTCCGAGTTTCCCTTCCCCCCTATATATTTTCCGAGTTTCCCTTTCCCCCCATATTTTCCGAGTTTCCCCCTTTTTTATCCCCATATTTTCCGAGTTTCCCCTTTTATCCCCCATATTTTCCGAGTTTCCCCCTTTTTTATCCCCATATTTTCCGAGTTTCCCCCTTTTTTATCCCCATATTTTCCGAGTTTCCCTCTTTTTTATCCTCATATTTTCCGAGCTCTCTTTTTTATCCCCTATATTTTCCGAGTTTCCTTTTTTATCCCCTATATTTTTCGAGTTTCCTTTTTATCCTCTCATATTTTCCGAGTTTCCCCTTTCCCCCCCATATTTTCCGAGTTTCCCCCTTTTTTATCCCCATATTTTCCGAGTTTCCCCCTTCCCCCCCATATTTTCCGAGTTTCCCCCTTTCCCCCATATTTTCCGAGTTTCCCCTTCCCCCCCATATTTTCCGAGTTTCCCTCTTCCCCCCCCATATTTTCCGAGTTTCCCCCTTTTTTATCCCCCATATTTTCCGAGTTTCCCCTTTCCCCCATATTTTCCGAGTTTCCCCTTTTTTATCCCCATATTTCCGAGTTTCCCCTTTCCCCCATATTTTCCAGCCCCCTTTTTTATCCCCATATTTTCCGAGTTTCCCTTTTTTATCCCCTATTTTCCCGAGTTTCCCCCTTTTTTATCCCCATATTTTCCGAGTTTCCCCCTTTTTTATCCCCATATTTTCCGAGTTTCCCCTTTCCCCCCATATTTTTCGAGTTTCCCCTTTTTTATCCCATATTTTCCGAGTTTCCCCTTTTCCCCCATATTTTCCCGAGTTTCCCCTTTTCCCCCCATATTTTCCGAGTTTCCCTCTTTCCCCCATATTTTTCCGAGCTTCCTTTTTTATCCTATATTTGAGCTTCCTTTTTCCCCCCATATTTTCCGAGTTTCCCCCTTTTTTATCCCCATATTTTCCGAGTTTCCCCTTTCCCCTATTTTCCCGAGTTTCCCTTCCCCCCTCTATTTTCCGAGTTTCCCCCTTTTTTATCCCCATATTTTCCGAGTTTCCCCTTTTAACCTTCATATTTTCCGAGTTTCCCCTTCCCCCCTATTTTTCCGAGTTTCCTTCCCCCATATTTCCGAGTTTCCCCCTTCCCCCCCCATACATTTTCCGAGTTTCCTTATCCTCCTTTTCGAGTTTCCCTTTTTATCCCCATTTTCCGGGAGTTTCCCCTCTTTCCCCTCTATATTTCCGAGTTTCCCTTTTTTATCCCCATATTTTTCGAGTTTCCCCTTTTTATCCCCATATTTTCCCGAGTTTCCCCTTCCCTCTATATATTTCCGGAGTTTCCCCTTTCCCCTTCCCATATTTTCCGAGTTTCCTTTTATCTCATATTTTCCGAGTTTCCCTTTTTATCCCCATATTTCGAGTTTCCCCTTCTTTTTTATCCCCATATTTTCCGGGAGTTTCCCCTTTTTTATCCCCATATTTTTCCGAGTTTCCTTTTTATCCCTATTTTCCGAGTTTCCCCTTTCCCCCTCATATTTTCCGAGTTTCCCCCTTTTTATCCCCATATTTTCCGAGTTTCCTTCTTTCCCCCCCATATTTTCCGAGTTTTTCCCCATATTTCCGAGTTTCCCCTTCCCCCCATATTTTCCGAGTTTCCCTCCCCCATATTTTCCGAGTTTCCCCTTCTTTTTATCCCCATATTTTCCGAGTTTCCTTTTTTATCCCCCCATATTTTCCGAGTTTCCCCTTCCCCCCCCCATATTTTCCGAGTTTCCCCCTTTTTTATCCCCATATTTTCCGAGTTTCCCTTTTTTATCCCCATATTTTCCGAATTTCCCCTTTTTATCCCCATATTTTCCGAGTTTCCCCCTTTTTTATCCCCATATTTTCCGAGTTTCCCCCTTTTTTATCCCCATATTTTCCGAGTTTCCCCCTTTTTTATCCCCCATATTTTCCGAGTTTCCTTTATCCCCAGCATTTTCCGAGTTTCCCCTTATCCCCATATTTTCCGAGTTTCCTTTTTTAATCCCCATATTTTCCGAGTTTCCCCCTTTTTTATCCCCATATTTTCCGAAT
>BOPN01008634.1:17500-30000 GCA_017312705.2 Penaeus japonicus | reverse complement strand
CTCCCTCCTCCTAACAACCTCTCCTCTCCTCCCAACAACCTCCCTCCTCCTCCTTAATAACCTTCTCCTCCCTCCTCCCTCCCCTCCTAACCTCTCCTCCCTCCCTCCCTCCCCCTCCTAACAACCTCTCCTCCCTCCCTCCTCCCTCCTCCTCCTAACAACCTCTCCCTCCCTCCTAACAACCTCTCCTCCTCCCTCCTCCCCTTAACAACCTCCTCTCCTCCTCCCCTCCCTCCTCCTAACACCCTTCTCCTCCCTCCTCCCCTCCCCTCCCAACAATCTTCCTCCCCCTCCCTCCCTTCTAACAATCTCCTCCCTCCTCCCCTCCTAACAACCTCCTCCTCCCTCCCCTCCTAACAACTTCTCCTCCCCTCCCCTCCCCTCCTTCTAACAACCTCTCCTCTCCTCCCCTCCCCCTCCTAACAACCTCTCCTCCCTCCTCCTTCCCTCCCCAACAACCCTCTCCTCCCCCCTCCCCCCTTCTAACAACCTCCTCCCCTCCTTCAACAACCCTCTCCTCCCTCCTCCCTCCCACCCTCCCTCCTAACATTTCCTCCTAACAACCCTCCTCCTCCCTCCTCCCTAACAACCTCTCCTCCTCCTCCCTCCTAACAACCTTCCTCCCTCCTCCTCTCTTCCTCCTAACAACCTCTCCCTCCTCCCCTCCCCTCTAACAACCTCTCCTCCCTCCCCTCCCTCCCAACAACCTCTCCTCCCTCCCTCCCTCTCCCTTCCTCCCTCCCTCCTTCCCTCCTACCTTCCTCCTCCCTCCCTTCCTCCTAACAACCTTCTCCCTCTCTCCCCTTCATCAACCTCCTTCCTCCCTTCTCTAACAACCTCTCCCTCCTCCCCTCCTAACAACCCTTCTCCCCCCTCCCCTCCCTCCCAACAACCCTCTCCTCCTCCCCTCCCCTCCCTCCCAACAACCTCCTCCCCTCCCCTCCCCTCCTAACAACCTCTCCTCCCTCCCTCCCTCCCCTAACAACCCCTCCTCCCTCCCTCCCAATAACCTTCTCCCTCCTCCTCCCTCCCTTCCCCTCCTAACAACCTCTCCTTCCTCCCTCCTCTTGTAACCTCCCCTCCTCCCCTTCAACAACCCCTCCCTCCCTCCCTCCTCCAACAACCCTCCTCCTCCCTCCTCCTCCCAACAACCTCCTCCCTCCCTCCTCCCTAACCTCTTCCCTCCCTCCCCTTCTAACAATCTCCTCCTCCCCTCCCTCCTAACAACCTCCTCCTCCCTCCCTCCTCCTAACAACCTCTCCTCCTCCCCTCCTCCCTCCCTCCTAACAACCCTCCTCCCCTCCTCCTCCCCTTCTAACAACCCTCCCTCCTCCTCCCCCTTCTAACAACCTCTCTCCTCCTCCTCCCTCCTCCCAATACCTCCTCCCTCCTCCCTCCTCCTAACAATCTCCTCCCCTCCTCCTCCCAACAATCTCCCTCCTCCCTCCTCCTCCAACACCTTCCTCCTCCTCCCCCAATACCCTCCTCCTCTCCTCCCTGCACACCTTCCTCCCTCTCTCTCCTCCTAATAACCCTCCCTCTCCTCCTCCCACCTTCCTCTTCCCTCCCTCCACCCTCCTTCCTCCTCTCCACCTCCTCCCTCCTCCCTCCCAACACCTCCTCCTCCCTCCTTCCAATAACCTCCTCCTCCCTCCTAACAACCTCCTCTCCTCCTCCCTCCTAACAACCTCTCCTCCCTCCTCCTTCCCCTCCTAACAATCCCTCCTCCCTCCTCCTCCTAACAACCTCCTCCTCCCTCCCCTCCCTCCTAACAACCTCTCCTCCCTCCCTCCTCCCAACAACCTCTCCTCCTCCCTCCCTCCCCTAACAACCTCTCCCCTCCCTCCCCTCCCCTCCTAACAACCTCTCCTCCCCTCCCCTCCTTCCCCTCCCAACCCTCTCTCCTCCCCTCCCTCCTTCTAACCTCCTCCCCTCCCCCTCCCCTTTCTAACAACCTCTCCTCCCCTCCTCCCTCCTAACAACCTCTTCCCCTCCCTCCTCCTCCCTCCCAACAACCTTCCTCCCTCCTCCCTCCCTCCTAACAACCCTCCTCCCTCCCCTTCACCCTCCTCCTCCTCCCTCCTCCTATCAACCTCCTCCTCCCTCCTCCCCTCCTAACAACCTCTCCTCCTCCCTATCCCCTCCCCCCACCTCCCCATCCCCTCCTAACCAGCTCCCCTCTCTCCTCCTCCCAGGTCTACGGCGTCAGCGACTGTCGCATGAACCGCCTTCGCCTGTATGCCAACGGCCACATGGCTGAGACTCGGGTCATGAGTTTCGAGAAGGGGGTCTTGCCCCTCGTTCCCGGCGACTTGTTCGAGGATTGCCGCACCAAGCACGGCAAGTGTTTCTTGGCTGGCGATGACAGGTGAGGTTGAGGTTGAGGTTGTGGTTTGTTGATTTTTTTTTTATGGATTTTTTTTTTATGGATTTGTTTTCATTATTTGTTTTTCATGGATTTTTTTTGTGGAATTTTTTCATGAAATTTTTTCACTGATTTTTTTTTTCATTGATTTGTTTTCATGGATTTTTTTCGTGGATTTCTTTCATGCATTTTTTATGTATTTTTTTAATGGATTTTTTTATAGGGATAAATTCATGGTTGGCTATGACAGTTGGGATTTCTGTGCATCTTGTAGTGTATATATCTTTTTTTTTAACCCGGGTTATATGGTAATGAAAAATGTCTTAAGGTTTACCGACATAGTTTGATATATAATCAAAATTGTTTATATTTTCTGAAATTTTGATATTGTAAGATGCATTACCAAAAAAAAATAATAATAATAACAAAATAATGTGTGGTGTTAAATCTTCCAAGGTTATAGTGCAGTGTCAGTACAGCTATAATACAGTTGTATTATAGCGATAATTCAGTTATATTACAGCGATAATCATTGCCTTACACGACCACCAACGGTATATTTGAACTTCGTAATAGTTTTATAAAAAAAATCTTCCTGCTCCCTTAACTTTAATCAAGTCTGTTTCCCATAATTTTAAACTAAGCCATTTTCATCCCATAATTTCAACCTCGCCTTTTTCACCCATAATTTCAACCTCGTCCATTTTATCCCACAATTTCAACCTCGTCCATTTTATCCCACAATTTCAACCTCGTCCATTTTATCCCATAATTTCAACCTCGTCCATTTTATCCCACAATTTCAACCTCGTCTTTTTATCCCATAATTTCAACCTCGTCTTTTTATCCCACAATTTCAACCTCGCCTTTTTATCCCACAATTTCAACCTCGCCTTTTTATCCCACAATTTCAACCTCGTCCATTTTATCCCACAATTTCAACCTCGTCCATTTTATCCCACAATTTCCACCTCGTCTTTTTATCCCACAATTTCCACCTCGTCTTTTTATCCCATAATTTCAACCTCGTCCATTTTATCCCACAATTTCAACCTCGTCCATTTTATCCCACAATTTCAACCTCGTCCATTTTATCCCACAATTTCAACCTCGTCCATTTTATCCCACAATTTCAACCTCGTCTTTTTATCCCACAATTTCAACCTCGTCTTTTTATCCCACAATTTCCACCTCGTCTTTTTATCCCACAATTTCCACCTCGTCTTTTTATCCCACAATTTCCACCTCGTCTTTTTATCCCATAATTTCAACCTCGCCTTTTTCACCCATAATTTCAACCTCGTCCATTTCATCCCACAATTTCAACCTCGTCCATTTCATCCCACAATTTCAACCTCGTCCATTTTATCCCACAATTTCAACCTTGTCCATTTTATCCCATAATTTCAACCTAGCCTTTTTCACCCCACATCCCACACCCCACACCCCACCTCGCTTTCTCTCCCATGATTTTAATTGCGCTTTTCTTCTATCCTTATCCAACCCAGGAGCAACGAACACCTCGGAATCATGGTAACTCACATGCTCTATCTTCGTGAACACAACCGGATTGCAATGAAGCTCTCGGAAGTCAACCCACACTGGGATGATGAGAGGATCTACCAGGTGAGGGGAGAGGAATGGGCGGGGGAGGTGGGCGTGTTGGTTCGTAGGGGAGGGGAGAAAGGGGTGATTTTTAGTTCTTAAGTGAGGGGAAAAGAGGGTGCATGTTTGTTTTCAGGGTAGTGGAGAGGGTAAAAGGCTTTATATTATACATTATTCTTGCTCCATAAAGACTAAAAACTATTTTTTTCCATTTCACATTGCAAGGTAAAAGGTTTAGAAAATTGTAGACTGTGTCCAGACTGAGAGAGAGCAAGTGGGGACCTACTGGGTGTGGGTGGGTGGGTGGGTGGGGATAAGCTTACTCGTCTAAATATCATAGTTCAGGTTCTTAGCTAGTGACGACTAATGTAAGAACTAGTATGAAGAAAAAGCCAACGCGGTTTCCTCTAAAAAAAAGACTTATTCTCTGAGAACAGAGAATAATCCTTGCAATCTAACTTCTTGAATACTTCCTCCAAGAAGCTTGTAAACAGCTTCCGTGAGATGGTGCCGCCCTGCCTAACACCCTTTTTTTATTGGTTTCTGCGTGCATTTTGATGGTCGCTGTACCATCTCAAATATATCCTCTGATAATCTGCAATATATTTCTTCTACTCCTTGTTTATGAATATATATTTAATCTGCAATATGTTTCCTCTATTCCATGTTTATCTATTACTGCTGCTATCTGTACCGAGTCGAATGCCATACACAGAGGTTTCCTATATTCGTTTGTTTTCTCTCTTATTTGGGCATGTGTGTGGATGTGATTTGTAGCTGAGAATCCGCTATGGAAGCCTGCCTGTTCCCTGTTTTTATTTTTTTTTTTTTTAATCTAATGTATCGGGTATGCGGGCTGTGATGAATTTTGTGAACAGTTTATAGATTACTAAAAGAAGGCTTATAGTTCGGTAATTCTTATCCCATAATTTCAACCTCGTCTTTTTATCCCATAATTTCAACCTCGTCTTTTTATCCCATAATTTCAACCTCGTCTTTTTATCCCATAATTTCAACCTCGTCTTTTTATCCCATAATTTCAACCTCGTCTTTTTATCCCATAATTTCAACCTCGTCTTTTTATCCCATAATTTCAACCTCGTCTTTTTATCCCATAATTTCAACCTCGTCTTTTTATCCCATAATTTCAACCTCGTCTTTTTATCCCATAATTTCAACCTCGTCTTTTTATCCCATAATTTCAACCTCGTCTTTTTATCCCATAATTTCAACCTCGTCTTTTTATCCCATAATTTCAACCTCGTCTTTTTATCCCATAATTTCAACCTCGTCTTTTTATCCCATAATTTCAACCTCGTCTTTTTATCCCATAATTTCAACCTCGTCTTTTTATCCCATAATTTCAACCTCGTCTTTTTATCCCATAATTTCAACCTCGTCTTTTTATCCCATAATTTCAACCTCGTCTTTTTATCCCATAATTTCAACCTCGTCTTTTTATCCCATAATTTCAACCTCGTCTTTTTATCCCATAATTTCAACCTCGTCTTTTTATCCCATAATTTCAACCTCGTCTTTTTATCCCATAATTTCAACCTCGTCTTTTTATCCCATAATTTCAACCTCGTCTTTTTATCCCATAATTTCAACCTCGTCTTTTTATCCCATAATTTCAACCTCGTCTTTTTATCCCATAATTTCAAGCTCTCGGAAGTCAACCCACACTGGGATGATGAGAGGATCTACCAGGTGAGGGGAGAGGAATGGGCGGGGGAGGTGGGCGTGTTGGTTCGTAGGGGAGGGGAGAAAGGGGTGATTTTTAGTTCTTAAGTGAGGGGAAAAGAGGGTGCATGTTTGTTTTCAGGGTAGTGGAGAGGGTAAAAGGCTTTATATTATACATTATTCTTGCTCCATAAAGACTAAAAACTATTTTTTTCCATTTCACATTGCAAGGTAAAAGGTTTAGAAAATTGTAGACTGTGTCCAGACTGAGAGAGAGCAAGTGGGGACCTACTGGGTGTGGGTGGGTGGGTGGGTGGGGATAAGCTTACTCGTCTAAATATCATAGTTCAGGTTCTTAGCTAGTGACGACTAATGTAAGAACTAGTATGAAGAAAAAGCCAACGCGGTTTCCTCTAAAAAAAAGACTTATTCTCTGAGAACAGAGAATAATCCTTGCAATCTAACTTCTTGAATACTTCCTCCAAGAAGCTTGTAAACAGCTTCCGTGAGATGGTGCCGCCCTGCCTAACACCCTTTTTTTATTGGTTTCTGCGTGCATTTTGATGGTCGCTGTACCATCTCAAATATATCCTCTGATAATCTGCAATATATTTCTTCTACTCCTTGTTTATGAATATATATTTAATCTACCAATATGTTTCCTCTATTCCATGTTTATCTATTACTGCTGCTATCTGTACCGAGTCGAATGCCATACACAGAGGTTTCCTATATTCGTTTGTTTTCTCTCTTATTTGGGCATGTGTGTGGATGTGATTTGTAGCTGAGAATCCGCTATGGAAGCCTGCCTGTTCCCTGTTTTTATTTTTTTTTTTTTTAATCTAATGTATCGGGTATGCGGGCTGTGATGAATTTTGTGAACAGTTTATAGATTACTAAAAGAAGGCTTATAGTTCGGTAATTCTTTAAGTCTATTGTGTCCCCCTTTTTGTGTATTAAAATTATTATTGTATTTTTCTAGGATTTCGGAGTTTTACCGTCGCTTAGACATTTGTTAAAAAGATTGGCCAGTTTTACTGCTGCAATCTCTCCTGAATCTTTAATAAGATCTACACTAATGCCATCTTCTCCTGGTGTGTTTCCTCTTTTCATGCTTTTTAGTGCCCTATTTACTTCCTCTACCGTAATGTTTGGAATGTCTCCAATTATGTTTGTCTCCGTACGTGGTTGATCGTTTGAGTGGTATAAGTCGCGATAGAAGTCTTCTTTCACTTTGATAATTTCATCTTATTGTATGTCACCCCTCCATTGTGTTTCTTTACTGCATACTCTTTTTTTTTCTTCATATTCGGAGCCTCCTCTTTGTTGCCTTAATGCTGGTGCCTGAAAGCAGAGCTTTATTTTTCGTATGCTAAATTTGTGCACATCTTTTTTCTTCTTGTTTATCGTCTTAGTTAGCTCTGCTGATTCTGTTTTGTCTCTGATTGATTTATGAGAGGATCTACCAGGTGAGGGGAGAGGAATGGGCGGGGGAGGTGGGCGTGTTGGTTCGTAGGGGAGGGGAGAAAGGGGTGGTTTTTAGTTCTTAAGTGAGGGGAAAAGAGGGTGCATGTTTGTTTTCAGGGTAGTGGAGAGGGTAAAAGGCTTTATATTATACATTATTTTTGCTCCATAAAGACTAAAAACTATTTTTTTCCATTTCATATTGCAAGGTAAAAGGTTTAGAAAATCGTAGACTGTGTCCAGACTGAGAGAGAGCAAATGGGGACCTACTGGGTGTGGGTGGGTGGGTGGGTGGGGATAAGCTTACTCGTCTGAATATCATAGTTCAGGTTCTTAGCTAGTGACGACTAATGTAAGAACTAGTATGAAGAAAAAGCCAACGCGGTTTCCTCTAAAAAAGGCTTATTTTCTGAGAACAAAGAATAATCCTTGCAATCTAACTTCTTGAATACTTCCTCCAAGAAGCTTGTAAACAGCTTCCGTGAGATGGTGCCGCCCTGCCTAACACCCTTTTTTAATTGGTTTCTGCGTGCATTTTGATGGTCGCTGTACCATCTCAAACATATCCTCTGATAATCTGCAATATATTTCTTCTACTCCTTGTTTATGAATATATATTTAATCTGCAATATGTTTCCTCTATTCCTTGTTTATCTATTACTGCTGCTATCTGTACCGAGTCGAATGCCATACACAGAGGCTTCCTATATTCGTTTGTTTTCTCTCTTATTTGGGCATGTGTGTGGATATGGTCTGTAGCTGAGAATCCGCTATGGAAGCCTGCCTGTTCCCTGTTTTTTTTTTTTTTAATCTAATGTATCGGGTATGCGGGCTGTGATGAATTTTGTGAACAGTTTATAGATTACTAAAAGAAGGCTTATAGTTCGGTAATTCTTTAAGTCTTTTGTTTCCCCCTTTTTGTGTATTAAAATTATTATTGTATTTTTCTAGGATTTCGGAGTTTTACCGTCGCTTAGACATTTGTTTAAAAGATTGGCCAGTTTTACTGCTGCAATCTCTCCTGAATCTTTAATAAGATCTACACTAATGCCATCTTCTCCTGGTGTGTTTCCTCTTTTCATGCTTTTTAGTGCCCTATTTACTTCCTCTACCGTAATGTTTGGAATGTCTCCAATTGTTGTGCTTGTCTCCGTACGTGGTTAATCGTTTGAGTGGTATAAGTCGCGATAGAAGTCTTCTTTCACTTTGATAATTTAATTTTATTGTATGTCACCCCTCCATTGGATTTCTTTACTGCATACTCTTTTTTTTTCTTCATATTCGGAGCCTCCTCTTTGTTGCCTTAATGCTGGTGCCTGAAAGCATAACTTTATTTTTCGTATGCTAAATTTGTGCACATCTTTTTTCTTCTTGTTTATCGTCTTAGTTAGCTCTGCTGATTCTGTTTTGTCTCCGATCGATTTTACTTTCATGTTCCTTTTTCCTGGTTGTTACTCCCCCGCAAGGTGGTTGAATGATTAGATTTATGAAGACTGAAATCATGAACATGCATGATTCTATAGTATAATGTACTTACGAACTGGGAATGGATTTCACTGAGGCCAGATGTTGAAAGGTAGTTGGTCACCTTTGACCTTTGGCACTGGCACTGGGTGTGGCATCTATGGGGAACGTGTATGTCATGTTTGACTAATTTTCTATCAGTTTGCTTGGATGGCATGATTTTTATATTATGGAGATATTCAGACATCCTCAGATGCTTTTACACTGTGTGGTATACTCGCGAATCACTATAATAGATGTTATGATTTAGTGTTTTTCCTTCATTTATAGTGTGGCACTTTTTGGCAATCGCTATGCCTTTGAAAGGACAAGCTTCCCTTTTGGCATTATTTCTTTTTTGAATTTTCTATAACACTTAGAAAATTTCTGATTTTCTATTTCGTTGGTATTTTCACCTTATGATGATGTGCCACCACGGGTCACTGAATATACATCACGGAATATACATCACTTAATATACATACACTTAATATCGCTATAACCTAACACTGATACCTCTTCTACTCGTTGCCAAATATAGATCTCATCATATATATGTATATATATATATATATATATATATATATATATATATATATATATATATATATATATATATATATATATATATATATATATATACAGACATTGACCTAAATTAGTATTATTTATAAAGCTGTCAGAATATCTGAAAATATCTTTAAACAAGTATCTTAAAATATCTTAACTAACCCAACGTGAGCGCGGAGTGTGTGAACGGTTTAAAATCGTCTTTCTCTCCTAACAGGTCGCCCGGCAAATTAACATAGCCCAGTATCAGCACACAATTTATGCAGAGTTCATCCCATCCCTGATTGGTTACTGGAAAGCCAAAGAGTATGGTCTCTTGCCCAAGAGGAATGGCTACTCTGATGTAAGTCTTCATGCCCGTTGGTTGGATATTATTTCAAACACGCCCATTTTAGTGTGTATCTTAGCGTCGAACTTTCTTTCTTTATATCCTTTTTGCCTGCCTACTTACATACATTTTTTCCTTCCAACCTACTTACCTTTCTGCCTGCCTACTTACATACTTTTCTCTCTACCAACCTACCTACCTACCTTTCTGCCTGCCTACTTACATACTTTTCTCTCTACCAACCTACCTTTCTGCCTGCCTACTTACATACTTTTCTCCCTACCTACCTACCTACCTACCTTTCTGCCTGCCTACTTACATACTTTTCTCCCTACCTACCTACCTACCTACCTTTCTGCCTGCCTACTTACATACTTTTCTCCCTACCAACCTACCTACCTACCTTTCTGCCTGCCTACTTACATACTTTTCTCTCTACCTACCTACCTACCTTTCTGTCTGCCTACTTACATACTTTTCTCTCTACCAACCTACCTACCTACCTTTCTGCCTGCCTACTTACATACTTTTCTCCCTACCTACCGACCTTTCTGCCTGCCTACTTACATACTTTTCTCTCTACCAACCTACCTTTCTGTCTGCCTACTTACATACTTTTCTCCCTACCAACCTGCCTACTTACATACTTTTCTCTCAACCAACCTGCCTACTTACATACTTTTCTCTCAACCAACCTGCCTACTTACATACTTTTCTCTCAACCAACCTGCCTACTTACACACTTTTCTCTCTACCAACCTGCCTACTTACACACTTTTCTCTCAACCAACCTGCCTACTTACATACTTTTCTCTCTACCAACCTGCCTACTTACATACTTTTCTCCCTACCAACCTGCCTACTTACATACTTTTCTCTCAACCAACCTGCCTACTTACATACTTTTCTCTCTACCTACCTGCCTACTTACATACTTTTCTCTCTACCAACCTGCCTACTTACATACTTTTCTCCCTACCAACCTGCCTACTTACATACTTTTCTTTCTACCAACCTGCCTACTTACATACTTTTCTCTCTACCAACCTGCCTACTTACACACTTTTCTCTCTACCAACCTGCCTACTTACACACTTTTCTCTCTACCAACCTGCCTACTTACACACTTTTCTTTCTACCTACCTGCCTACTTACATACTTTTCTCTCAACCAACCTGCCTACTTACAGACTTTTCTTTCTACCAACCTGCCTACTTACAGACTTTTCTCTCTACCAACCTGCCTACTTACACACTTTTCTCTCTACCAACCTGCCTACTTACAGACTTTTCTCTCTACCAACCTGCCTACTTTCACACTTTTCTTTCTACCTACCTGCCTACTTACAGACTTTTCTCTCAACCAACCTGCCTACTTACAGACTTTTCTCTCTACCAACCTGCCTACTTACACACTTTTCTCTCTACCAACCTGCCTACTTTCACACTTTTCTTTCTACCTACCTGCCTACTTACAGACTTTTCTCTCAACCAACCTGCCTACTTACAGACTTTTCTCTCTACCAACCTGCCTACTTACACACTTTTCTCTCTACCAACCTGCCTACTTTCACACTTTTCTTTCTACCTACCTGCCTACTTACAGACTTTTCTCTCAACCAACCTGCCTACTTACAGACTTTTCTTTCTACCAACCTGCCTACTTACAGACTTTTCTCTCTACCAACCTGCCTACTTACCTTTCTGCCTGCCTGCATACTTTTTTTCCTACATACTTTTTTCTTACATACTTATCCACCTCTCTTCTTACCTACTTTGCTTTCTACTAACCTACTAACTTTTTTTCCTACCTACTTTTACCTTCCATCAACCATCTCTCTCAAACTCTCGCCCAAATCAATAAAACTTTTACTCGTTCCGGCCAAGTTTCAATAAAAAAAATTCGGCCAATTCCGAAACAGCGGTCAAATAAATTAAGTGTGCTATAACTTGCCAAAGATATTTGCTAAGGTATGCAAGTATATCATCTGCTTCATCCTTATGATCTGTAATGTCATATGTATTTGCAATGTTGAACAGCTCCACCCATCTTCCCCACCCACCCACTCATCTTACCTACCTACCCACCCACCCACCCATCCATCTTCCCTACCTACCTACCCACCCATCCATCTTCCCTACCTACCCACCACCCACCCATCCATCTTCCCTCCCTACCCACCCACCCACCTACCCACCCATCTTCCCTACCTACCCACCCACCCACCCAAATTCAACCCATAACCAACCGCACGCTACCTTTCCCCCAGATGTACGACAGTCGAGTAAACCCTGGAGTAGCCAACGAATTTGCCTCGAGTGCCTTCCGTCTGGGCCACACCATGATTCCAGATGACTTCCGGATGCTGGACAAGGATTACAAACCTGTGTCGTCTTTCCCCCTGGTTGAGACTTTCCATAACACTAGTATGGTGTTCCCGGTGAGTGAGTGTGTTGGGGTAGGGTGGGGCGTGGGGGGGGGGTTGTGTTAGTGTTTTGGGAGGGGTGTGGGAGGTTGTTTGGGTTGTTGGGAATGGGTGGTTGGGGGTTGTGCAAGTGTACATAGATTGAGTGAAAGGCCTTGTACTGAATCACATGCAATTGTACCTTGTGGCAAATATCCAATTTTCTAGGCAGAAAAATTGGATATCTTGTGGGCAATGTATCCAATTTTCTAGGTAGAAAAATTGGATATCTTGTGGACAATGTATCCAATTTTCTAGGTAGAAAAATTGGATATCTTGTGGACAATGTATCCAATTTTCTAGGTAGAAAAATTGGATATCTTGTGGACAATGTATCCAATTTTCTAGGTAGAAAAATTGGATATCTTGTGGACAATGTATCCAATTTTCTAGGTAGAAAAATTGGATATCTTGTGGACAATGTATCCAATTTTCTAGGTAGAAAATGGGATAAAGAAGAGTCATGATCTTTATATCTGAACATTATAAAGGGTGGGTTGTTTTTTCATATCTTGTAG
>BOPN01008634.1:2500-7500 GCA_017312705.2 Penaeus japonicus | reverse complement strand
CCCTGGGTGGGAGGAGGCCCGTGGGACGACCAAGGAAGTCGTGGCTTGGACCAGTCGATCAAATTAGTCACGAGGGAGAAAGATCTGTACCTTTGACTGGCAGATCGCTAAATGGGATCTTCGTAGATAGAAGTAATGCGTCCTCGGGCTTGATTCATAGACCATGGCTCCTCCCTTTCTCTCTTAAAATATACTTTTCCTCCTTGCTTTTTAGGCCTGAAGATAAGGATAAAGGTTGTTTAAAACTATTGGGATTATATTCAACTAGACTTTATCCAGGTATTGTCTCTTGTCAATATAGTGGTTTATAAAAGAATTACCACCTACCCTTGGCGATAGTGTTTATTTTGGTCGTCTATAATCCGGTATTTTGTAATAGACGTGGTGGTGTCCATGCAAGAAGAAAAGTAGATTAACAAATGATTGGTTAATGATTAAAAGGAGTTTCTGCTGACAATAACTGAGTTTTGTGTTCACACTTAATCTACTAACGAATCGGTATTCATGGACACTTGATGCGAAAGCCGGCTTATTAGCCAAGTGAAATAACAGCAGACGACAGCATTTGGACATATAAGAAGCAATGGAATGGACATGACGTGGTTACAAGAAAGGTTGAAGGTAAAGAAAAGGTATCTTACGGTAGTTTTAGGTTAGGTCTTCGGTTCCTAACCTGCTCTGTAGACCTTCCGTA
The DNA here is from genome assembly GCA_017312705.2 of Penaeus japonicus. Lineage (NCBI taxonomy): Eukaryota > Metazoa > Arthropoda > Malacostraca > Decapoda > Penaeidae > Penaeus > Penaeus japonicus. Next base: position 6,806 of record BOPN01008634.1, on the reverse strand, counting down.
TTCTCTGAAGAGTTCTCAATGTTTGTGCCAAATCACCGTTCACATTCAACAAAAAAATTGTTAAACAATGCCTCTATTCATGCAAGCTTGCACAACCTCGGAGCTTGTAGAGCCATGGAATGTCCTGTATGTTGGCCAATAGATTCGCATTTTCACAGGGTCTGCTACGAGTATAGGTCTATCAATTTCCTTGATCAATTCCAGTTGGATTTTCACACCAAGGTAAAAAATGTAAATAAAATAAAAAGTAGGTAGCATACATAAATTATCTCACTAGCCAATGTAGATAAGTTGAAAAAAAAACTCACTATGATATGTATATGTTATACACAGATAGGGTTCCAATGATTAACAGCACAAATGCAAAGCTAAAAATGAAGAGGATCAAAAGATTCTTCATGAACTGAAATTTGTTGCAACTTATTAATAGATAACTTATGACAGATATGCTATAGAATAGGACTATATCTATCAAATATTACAGTCTAACCTCTACCAAATATATAACCATGGGATAAAACATCAATATCATCGTACTTGTCAAAATTCAAGGGATTAGGAAAACAAGTTAGGTCAAGTAGGATAATGGAGTACTTGAGCCATCCTCTACATCAAAGTTTTAGCCAGGTCTCAACTGTGCATGTGCTATGGCAGCTTCCAGGATCAACTTTTCATGCGTCTCTGGAACAGTATTAACCTTTAAGCTCAAATCTTAATCCAGGTGCATGATCAGACAGGATTGGATTGGTTCATGCCACCAATCATGCATCGCTATATAATGACCTCTTTAACTGCATGAGGCTATGGGGATGAGTTGACATAAGCAGGTATTCTTAACACAACATCCAAGATATATTGTGGAAGAGATTGTGTCCACGTTGGGGAAACGGTTTCATTTTTTGAAATTTCTTTGATTATTTTTCTTGAAAAAAGCCTTTGGTAATACTTTCAGATTGAAAGTACAAATATACTGCATCTTTTGTTATTTCAAAAACGCAAGGAAAATTATTTTCGTGATCATGGCAAAGAACACGCTGTTGCATCTTGCAATTAGCACGAACCAACTAGACATTGCAAAATATCTCCTCACTCAAGGTGTACGTATGTGAACGCCGGCAATAAGGTAAGATAATATAAATTGTAAATTACAGGTTGTACTTCCCTGATCCGTAACTCCTGTTATTCGGTAGAATTTCAATTTGCCTGATGGCTGTTATGGTGCCGGATTTGGGAAGTTCAATACTACGTTCAGAACTTTAATGTGCTTTTGCAATTGAGCATTTTTACCCATCTCTTCCCGAGCCAGTAAAAAAAAAGTCGAATGTAGATTCTGTACTTGGTGAGTAGTCGTGGCAGGTGAATATTAGGTTAGAAACTTGGGTACGATTTTTTTTTGTTTAGCCTAAGTAAGCTAGAACGAAATAAATGTTTGAAATAAATTAATAAGAGAGGGTTTAACAAAGAATAATTTCTTCCTTTGAGTCCATGGCCGATGTTGAACTGATCTAAATCACTCACCTTATTGCAATAAGTGACCGTTAAATGAATACTGGGGCTTCCACAACTCAGAACGAAGCGAGACATTTATATTTTTCTATCATCACATGCTGAATTCACGAATATTACACTTATACACTCCCGAATAACATCCCATTGGACTTTTCCCGCTTACCGACAAACCTAAAAGAATGATGATAACAGTAATAAATATGATAATGTTGAAAATCTGATCAATTCGTCCAGTTCGAAGCTTCGCCGACACGATTCGAATTCAAGAAGTTCTACTTGTTTGACTCGTTAGGGATAAAATGCTCAATGTATCCTAATAGCTAGAAAATTGAGGAAATGCAAGAGGAAAAAAAAGTTTGAATGAGAACAAATTCCTTCATAGATTTGACCGGTTTCGATATATCAAAACAAGTCGATTACATTTTATGCTTTGTGAATACGTTCGTTTTCCCTGGTAGGCTTTTCATCGTGATATTTTTTGTTTCCACTTTCAGGACACCTCTAATACCGGCAGCCATAAGGGGGGATCTGGAAATGGTGAGACTAATGATTCATACTGGATCTATCATTGAGGCAAAAACTGTAGAATCTTAAAAAAAAAAAAAAAAAAAAAAAAAAAGTGGTACATCTAAAACATAGAAACCTGCACTCAATATTACCAAAATATTTAATGTCATTAATTCATGCCTTTATTGAATCATGATGATCACCATGATTATTATTCTCAAGTATTTATCACACCTTTATTCCTTCAGGAGATACGGGGCTCATACGGGCCACTGGATTCCGCCATCTTGAGAGCTTGAGGGAGTTTGATGGAGTTTGAGGCGCCGGGGTCATCTTGGCGAAAGAACTTGGTTAGTTGCTCTTTGTCAATCATTTCTGCTTGCTTTCTCTCATTTTCTCTTCTGTGTCTATCTATCTATGTATATTTCATGTATCACATACGCAGGTACGCACAAAGCTCTCGTCGCCTATGTTCAAGTTCAGTAATTATTTTGCTACTTCGTTTTCAAATTTCATTTACATGTAAATGTTTTGTTATTTTACGTTATCATTATCATTGATTTACAGCAACGGTCGTATTCACGTTTGTATTTTTTTTTTATCCCTATCTACACCGGGGAATCTAGGTCGGTTAATAAGATGGTCAGTTGGACCTTGTGAAATACCGCCATGCGTAATGCAGACGACAAAGAGAATCTATATTCTCCACTTTGCTTATCGTATCGTATCGTAACGTATCGTAGACGACAAATAAAAATTGTATTATATGTATTAATAAATATATCAACAGTACAGTGTAAAGGATGTTGAAGTCCAAAGATATTGCCACCCTAACGGCAATATCTACAAAGTGTAATGTAAACAAGTAAACAACCCTCTTCTCTCCACGGACTTCTCCCGGAATGCACGCTTATACGCAGTACTGTACTGTCCTATTTTACACATAGATAGTTGCATAAGAACATGTACTAACCACTCTCCTATTTTACACATAGGTGGTTGCATAAGCGCTTAGTCAGCAAGGAATCAATTATCATACCTGAACTTACCTGTTTATTGCGAATAAACAGAACAAAGCTGTTGTAAGTAGGAAACTAAAAGATGTTTTTTTCTGAATACTGATATTCAGAGATACTGATGGTAGCAAGTTGTTTATACTGGAAAAAGTACCATTAATATTTTCTGATAGATTACACGATACATATATTGAAGAAAAAAGATACATCTTGATCATTATCATAAACAATTGATTCAGTTTTGGGTGATTTATTCTTCTGTTGTGTTTGATGTATTAAAATATATTTTTTTATCAGGCCTTTTGAATATTACGTTTGGTATTAGAAAAATTTAACCTAAGAAAGAAGTTTCCCTGTAATTGTTTTCGTTTTCTTTGAGTGCTATAAAATACGGATAAACTATTTTAATATTTTTTATATCTGCAATATGGGTCATTTAGATTAAAAACACTAAATATATCACTGAGTGATGAAATGAAAAGAAATGCGGTTTGATTTTGTACGTATTGAAGTAATAACACTAACTATACCTAGCTAAAATGATATCCCGATCCTTGGTTCAATTGTCATAAAAAAAAAAAAAATGAAATTTGAAAAAACAGATCCTTGTGTAGTTTGACGTTTCCTGCAATTTAACAAGTAGTTTGATTTTAATAGCAGTCTACAGTAACGACACTAAAATTCACGTAGGTCTGTCTATGATGGGTGTCTTAGTATATTGGAACTAATAACCCACACAAAATAAGTGTGTGATGCCATACAAAGGGTTTATAGAAATCAGGGTTAATTCCAATAACGTAGAGGTAATATGGTTCACGAGATATAATAAACACTACAGCACAATGATCACAGTAATAAACACGATCACTATACTCAAGAACTGGCGGGAAAAAAATCAGGTGTCAGTGGTACCTCAGTCGAACCTTGTCTGTCTGTCTGTCTGTATGTTCCAAACATCCCAGTTATATAGAAGAGTTTTCCATCAGCAGTTCCCAGTAATGGAGTAATGGAGGCGGGCGTGTCAATCACAGTTATTCAGCGCTTTTGTGGGTAGACTTAATTTCGAGGTAGCTATTTGTTAATTACCTAACAAGTTGACCTAAGCTGAACTGGCTTAATGTTTTATCAACCATAATCTACGACTACCATCTAATACAATATGCTGACGATTCTAAATGTCTCCACCGTGACTCAGTTAACAACTTCGATGCAAAAATAACAAACACTCAAGACCCTCATATTAAAACAAAAAGATATTTCTTTATATCGATGAT
>BOPN01008633.1:35000-42474 GCA_017312705.2 Penaeus japonicus | reverse complement strand
ATATATACATACATACATATCTATAAACGAACACAAACACACACATAACACACACACACACACACACACACACACACACACACACAAAGACATATATGTCACGGCAATAACAACAGAAACGCCACTACCAACAACCATCCCAAAAGCACAAGCCACCAACCCACCAAGCCAAGCCACCATCCAAGCCTCCATCCACCACCTCCAGTCACAACCAGACAACCGTCGAACCATTAGCCCTGAGCACGAGGCAGCACCAGACACCCCCTAGCACTCGATCCCAGCTGGCCTTCTTCCGCAACACCAGCTCAAGGTTCTCCCAGGAGCTCCTATAGATCCTAAGGTTAAAGCAGAGGGACTCGCCAGTCTCGTACCAGAGGCCTGTGTGTAAGGGATAGTGGGCCAGGGTGAGAAGGGAGGAATTTTGTATGGTAGGAAGTGTGGTGCTCGTTGGTGATTACGTGTGTGTTGTGAATTGTTATGATGGTGAGATAGGTGGAGGTGATGATGATTGTGGTTGTATTGATGATGAGAATGATAATGATGGTAATGATGATAATAATATTGATTGTAATAATGATAAGGATAATAATAATGATGATATTAATGAGGATGATGATGATAATGATGATAATGATAATGAAAATTATGATAATAATGATCATAATACTTATGATGATGATACAAATAATAATAATGATTATTATAACAATAACCATCATCACTATCATTATCATCATCATCATCATCATCATCAGTATGACAATCTTTATTAGTACTGCCGTTGTCATTACAATAAATAATAAGATAACAAACAACCAAACAGCCGACAAACCGACATAATAAAAAAAATAATAATAATAAAAATAAATCAAAACTATCATACGCCCCCCCCCCCAAAAAAAAAAAATAATAATAATAATAATAAAAACAAACTAACAATACAAAGATTAAAAAAAAAAGACAAGACACAAATTCTTTATTCCACATCAAACAAGACTCGAGATTGGTTAATCTGCACAAGAGTTTTTTTTTCTTCTTCTTCTTTCTTTTCTTTTTTTTTTCAAGTGAACAGTTGCACAAAGCGTGAATGACGTTCCCTTCGGCGAAGAGAAAATAGCCAGTGTAGCAAGTGCAACGCGTGGCGCCTTTCATTGTTCGGTAAATAAAAAGATCTTTCGTAGTTGCTGTGCATAGCCGCAGGAGGGAGGGGGTTGGGGGTAAGGGGGATGGGAGAGGGTAAGGGGGGATGGGATGGGGGGTAGGGGGAGGGAAGGGGAAGGGGTTAAGGGGGGAGGGGAGGGGGTTAAGGGAGGAGGGGAGGGAAGGGGAAGGGGTTAAGGGGGAAGGGGAGGGGGTACGGGGGAGGGGATGGGGTACGGTGGGAGGGGAGAGGGTAAGGGGGGATGGGAGGGGGTAAGGGGGAAGGGAGGAGGGGAGGGGGTACGGGGGGAGGGTAAGGGGGAAGGGGAGGGGAGGAGGGTAAGGGGAGAGGGGAGGGAAGGGGAAGGGGTAAAGGGGGAAGGGAGGAGGGTAAGGGGAGAGGGGAGGAGGGGGTAAGGGGGGGATAAGAGGGGAGGGGGAGGAGGGGGCAAAGAGGGAGGGGGGTAAAGGGATGGGAGGGGAGGGGGATAAGGAAGGAAGGGGACGGGGGGTAAGGGGGAGGATGGGGATGTAAGGGGGGGGGGAGGGGAAGAGAGGGAGGGTTTTACTTAACAGCACAGCATGATGGAGAGTCTACGATTAATAAAGACTCTAATAAAGTTGAATCTAAAAGTAGTTTCGAAGCGCGAATGCAATCTTGCTATCCTCCGAATATATATATATACATCTCAATAAACCTTACATATTACAAGAGCGAATCCATTCTCTCTCCAATTACGAAATGAACTATAGCGGAGAGAGGAGAAAACAATGAAAATGAAAGACCCAAAGCAAAAATTTACTTAGCGAAAATAAAGCTGCAAGGTTACGACCACACGAGGGAGACCAATATGTAATTCTTTCTTTTCTTACGCAGTGCAGTGGTGAGCCTGAGGCGGAGTTTCTTCAAGACACTAGGGAGGAAAAAACATTTGAATTTCATTGTAAGATATAAGTGGTATTACAGGTTAATGATGTCTTAATTTTGTTTTGTTTTTTTTTGTTTTTTGTTTACCTTTTTTCAGAGTTTTTTTTTTCCTTTTGGGCGATTTGTTTTTTAATCGTACAGAGGTAATTGTATAGTAGAGCGAGAGAGAGGAAGGGGAGAGAGGGGAAAGAGAGAGAACAGAGAGAGAGAGAGAGAGAGAGAGAGAGAAAGAGAGAGAAAGAGAGAGAGAGAGAAAGAGAGAGAGACAGAGAGAGAGAGAGAAAGAGAGAGAGAAGACAGAGAGAGAGAGAGAGAAGACAGAGCGATAGAAAGAGAGAGAGAGAAAAAAACAGAGAGACAGAGAGAAAAAGAGAAAGACATTAATCAAGCTTCAAAATAAACTAAAATATATTTCTAAAGGTCCAGGTACTCCAGATTTAATTCAGTATAGAACCGCGAAGTCAGCTATATTTTTTTCCTGGAATCTTTTGTGAAGATGAAGCAGAGGAAATGCAGATAAGGAGAATGGGGGACGAACTCTGAATGCTTTTGTTGAAGATTTTGCAACGAAAATTGCATTTGACTTTGATATAGAATATGATTTAGTGACCTAATGTTTATGAAGAGAAGTGTAAAGTGATTTAGTATAAAGCGTATTGTTGGTGTTGTTGTTGTTGTTTTTGTTGTTGTTGTTGTTGTTGTGTGTGTGTGTGTGTGTGTGTGTGTGCATGTATATGTGTGTCTGTGTGTGTGTGTGTGTTGCATGTATATGTGCATGTGTGTGCATATGTGTGTGTGTGTGTAAGTATAAGTGAGTGTACTATCCTACACATATTCCAGAAATTCAGAACATCCATATCTAAAATTTATCCCCCTGCATTTCAATAAGAACAGAGCATTCTCTCCCTGAGATGCCGCACGCCGAGCCTCATCTGTTTTCCAAGCGTTGTTCTAAAATTTCCCAGACGCGAGGCACTCTCATTGCTCCTTCACTCCATAATGTAGAACGTAAAATGTTATTTTTTTACGAAACATATCACATTTATAATCAGTTCAGTTATTTATTTATTTATTATTTTTTTTTTTTTTTTGCTTTGTGTTCTGTATGTTTGTTTTTTGTTCATTTGTATTTTTAATTCGATAATGATTTAGAACAGAAGTGGGACTACATATGATTGGGATTTTATTGCAAATGAAACTGTTTTGTGCCTGCAGAAATTCCTTTATTTTGTCCTTCCTTTTCATAATTGTGCAAGTGTGTTTTGTCCAGTTCTACAAGTTATCTAAGGTAAAGGAACATCACACACAAACACATACAAAATCGCACACACACATATACACACTAGCATACACACACAAACACTTACAAACACACAAACACACACACACACTCATGCACATACAGTAATAAAAGCTTAATATCAAACGATTGTATAAAATCACGGAGTAATATTGATGATGTTCATAGGAATAATATCAGCATTTTAGTCATCATTAGAATGATATGATAATAACACATGTGATGAGGATAATCTGTACTATCATTTTTGTGATGCTGATAGCAATAATATAATAATTTTCATTATAATGATAGTAAAAAGAATGTTAATGATAATGTTAATAACACGAAGATTAATGATAATGATGATAATAATAGTAATAATAATTATGATGATAATAATAATGATAATGATAGTAATAGTAATGATAATCATGATGATAATGATAATGATAATGATATTAATGTCAATCATGATAATAACAATACTAATGATAATAACAATAATGATAATGATGATAATGGTAATGATCACAATAAGAGTGACGGTGATGATAATGATTATAAAATCACAATAGAATTGATAATCATAATAATGGAAAACAATGGTAATAATAATATTGATAATAACAATAAGGATATTCATAATGATGATTAGAATATGGTGATGGTGAGAGTGAGAATAATGGTATCGTAATGGTGATGCTGATGTTGATGGTGATGGTCCTGATGATCATCACAATGATAGTAATAGTAACAGAAATAAAAATAATGATGATGATAATGATAATAGTAATAGTAATGATAATACTTCAACAACATTTCTAAGGTTCATTTTTTTTGCAATCCTATTTACCCACAGTAATGAGAGACTGTTTTTCTTGTTTCTCAAGTTTAATTTCCTCCCCAGACAAGATTATAATTTATTACAACAAAATGCAACTTAACAAACACCAGATAGGATTCAAAATGGGGAAATGTATGCTTTTTTCACCTTTTTTGTGTGTTTTCTTCTTCCTCTTATGAATAAACAAATACATTAATTCATTCTCATAACACGACTAAAACGAGACAAATAATTTCGACCCAAAGTTTGTATTTCTTTTCTTATTTCCTTTAACAGTTTTTCATCTCGAGGAATAAAAGATGCATTCTCTCTCTCGCCCAGCAATCTCTCTGTTCTTCATGTGTATTGTTGTTAAATTGTGTATGCGTGTGTGTTTGTGTGTATGTGTGTGTGTTTGTATGTGTGTGTGTTTGTGTGTTTGTTTGTGTGCGTGTATTTGTTTGCGTTTGTGTGTGTGTTTGTTTGTTTGAGTTTGTTTGTGTTTGTGTGTGTGAGAATATGTGTTTGTGTTTGTGCGTTTGTTTGTGTGTGTGTGTGTTTGTTCACACGCGCAATGTACATAATTTAATCAAAATATATATTGAAGAGTGAGGTGAACAAAAAAAATGTACACCCATGCAATAAAGAACAGCCTCTTATGCAACTCTGCATGGAAGAAACACAAGTGCAAACTGAAGGAGAAACATGCACCATACACCTAAAGCACAGGCATAAAAAAAAATCATGAGGTCATAAAAGCAGACACAGAAGAAAATAAAGACCACACTTGCAGGAGTCTCGAGTCAAGAGCGGACGTAAAAGTTTTAATGAAAGTTTTTTTTTGTTTTTTTCCCCCGAAAGCTTCAAGTTTTTTTTTTTTTTTTTTTTTTTTTTAACATTTGTGATAGGGAGTGGCATGACTTGCCAGTATCTTAGTTTTTATTATTTGCTTTTTTACATATATACATACGTGTTTTTGCATGAATAGAATACGTAGCGTTTTATTATGAATGTGGTATACGTCCTTAAAAATTCTTTGTTGTATTTCAAATATCTGTTCGTTAACAAAAAAAGCCGAGACATAAAACTATCAAGGAAATGTATTTATTTTATAGATTAGAAATTGCTTTTCGAATCATATGGTTAGGGTTCATGTTAATCCCTTCATGCCAATCAGTTTATTTGTAATTTATTCAATATACCCATCCTTCTAAACCTCGATCATTATCATCAATATTATTATCATTATTACTATTATTATTATTGATATTATTTTTATTATTATTATTATCATTATTATCATTCTTATTATCATCATTATTATCATTTTCATTATCGTTATTACTATCATTATGATTACTATAATCATCGTCATTATTGTAACTATTACTATTGATATTATCATTATTTCTATCAACACTACTATTACTATACCTATTATAGCTATCACCATCCTTAACATACTTATCCTTATTCTTATGGTTATCATAATCTCATTATTATCATTGTCATTATCAACATTATCATTATTATCATTACTATCATCATTATCATCATTATTATCATTACTATTACCATTATCATCCTTATCATCATTGTAATTATCATTATTATCATTGTTATTATCATTATTATTATCATTGTAATTATCATTATTATCATTGTAATTATCATAATAAGATTTTTCCCGCGCATTACCCTAGAGATTTTCATTACTCTTTTACTAAAGGATAATTTAGAGTAAAGTGGTAAAAAAAAAAAATGATGCTGCTCTTAGGGTAATGTCGATTAATATAAATTAGAAGCTATTAGTATAGTTCCGGCTTTCGCACATCCGTTTTTATTTTATTTTATTTTATTTTCTCTCTCTCTTTTCTTTTTTCAATTAATCTGGATTCATTGCTATCTCCTCCACCCAGGTGATCCTGATCAAATAGTTTTTCTTGGCAACTGAATATTGATAACTATCAACATCACTCTTCGAAAAATAAATAAGAAGTAAAAATAAAAGAGAGAAAGAAATAACATGAAGAGGGTGTCGGCTTCCACTTTTTATATCTTACATTATATTTGGTTTCCTCTTACATCATTCACCTTTCATCCTCTTTAGTCCGTGTTTGTGTGTTTGTTTGATACTTGTATAAGTGGATAAACAAATTCCTAAAATTTAAGTTAAAGCAAACATTGGGTCAATATATTGTACAATTATTTCCAAACATACAAAAAATAATAATAATAAAAAAAGACAGTGTAATTCCAAACTATTATTTAAAAAATAATTTATGTTTTATAATATGTATTAAAGGCAGAGAATCGCCCCTGCATACTGTTTTTTTATTTTATTTTTTATTTATTTATTTATTTATTTATTTTGTCATGAAAAACGCTTTAAGAGAGACAGGGTAAGATACAGGGAGGTCATGTTTTTGCATGACTTTAAAGCAGCTTATCAGTTGAGAAGTGCTTCGATATGCCAAAGTCTTTCATTGAATTCATGAGAATACAGTTAAACAAACATAGGTTCAGAGATTTTTTTTCAATTTTGTTGTGAAATTCCCACACTTGTAAAATCATGTTACTCTGATATGATTATAAGTGAAGCTTCAAATGTCTCCAAAGTATATATAAGTACATATATGTGTGTGTGTGTGTGTGTGTGTGTATGTATATGTATATATATATATATATATATATATATATATATATGTATATATATATATATATATATATATATATATATATATATATATATATATATATATACATGCACACATTAAAAAATATGACCTCAAACATCACTCCAGAAAATTATATATACACACACATAGGTGTGTATGTATGTATATGTATATATATATATATATATATATATTTATATATATAGAGAGAGAGACGAAGAGGGATAGAGAGACGAAGTGTGGGCTGCAGAGCTATTTAGATGACCCCTCTATCTGCACGCCCACCTGATGCTAATCATGCAACCGCTGCACTGAAAATGAGTCTCTGAGAACGACTAAATTCCGGAAGAAAAGTTCAAGAAATCCCCCCCCCCACACACACACACACACATAAGAGGGATTACCAAACTTTAGCATTTATAGATTCCTGAAATCTATTCTCGTTTACGTCTTTCCTTTTTTTCCTACAGAGAGAAAAGTATTACATAATATTCATACTATGCGCTTACCTTTTCCAATTTCATGGTACTTCCCTATACATTTCTGGGGAATGATCTGGCAAGTTATTTATAATATTTGGTTATGTGCCTCTCAAAATTGGCCTGCGAGTATCAATATATTAA
>BOPN01008633.1:10000-17500 GCA_017312705.2 Penaeus japonicus | reverse complement strand
TCGGAGAAATATACAGCACCATTAAACATGGAATCATCTTCTATTTTACAGGCGGGTTCAGCATGAAAAACTGTCAGGATTAAGGCTTCTATAATCTATAGCCATTCGATACGTACCATCGGATTTCCGAAGCCACCATTACCACGGGGAGCAATGAGGAGACGATGATAACCTAATACTTGCTTATATAGCCAGTTGATCTACCTCTTCCTCAAAGGTGATTGCAGATGAAGGGGTATAAATATATCTTGGGCTTCAGGCGCTCGGTAGTATTGAGGGTGATGTCATGCTCAATAAGAGATGTACAACCTGGAGTTTCCGAAAACACATCTGAAAAATCTTTTATCAGATTATGGATGTCACACTGCTGATCTTGGGATAGTTCTGAACTAATTTCCGCACCTGAAATGTCATTAGATCGTAAGGAATCTTCTCTACCATCAGGTGTAACAGGATACTCATCACTTTCTACATCTACCACACATGACTGAGCAACATCAAGCATACCTGGGCAGCTATGTTGATATTCGACTTCGTCTATTACCTGTGCCAGAGAAACGTTAGCTCGTCTGTGATACCTTTTTAGAAGATTTGCATGATAAAGTTTGGGCTGTCCATTTTCCTTTATCAAATAGTTGACCTTATTCCTCCTCTCCATCACGATATGTGGACCACTCCAAGTCATCAGAAGTTTATTAGCAGTATCCGGTAGAGTATATACTTCGTCACCTGGATTAAAAGAACGATCTTGGGACTTAATATCAAAATAAGATCTATACCTTGTGGAGCTGATGTCAGCATTACGAGCTGCTATCTTCGCACACTCCTCAAGCTTATCCCACAAGGCTCTATCACATACTGGAAGGAAGATCTCTTTGATGCTCTTGTCCCTCCACAGATCTCTCCAGCACTGGGGACCTCGGAGCAACACGACCATACAGGAGTTCCGAAGGCGAAATCCTGTTCTGTCACTCGGAATTTCTCTGAGGGCAAATAAAGTAGGAATGAGATATCGGTGCCAATCTCTTGGTTTGTCCACGCACAATTTCGAAGCGAGGCTTTCCGTGCAATGAAACCTTTCAACCCTACCATTTCCACTGGGGTGATATGGAGTAGTGAAAAGAGGTTTGATACCCAACAATTTGTGAAGTTCACCCATTAATTGTGAAGTGAACTGTGTGCCTCTGAAAAAAATTTCTCTGGGGATACCTACCCTGGAAAATATACTAATAACCCGCTTCCGCAACATACTGAGTCGATCTCTCAAAGGGGATTGCTTCAGGGAAGCCTGTGGCCAAAATCTATAAAGTTAAAAATAATACTTTGCTTGTGACCATCATCAGAGGGAGGACTTAGTGGACCCACTATATCTATGGCAACACGAGAAAAAGGCTCCGTCATTATAGGCATTGGCTTAAGGGGAACGGGTTTCACTCTCCCTTTGTGTGACATTCTTTGACATTATCCACAGAACGACAAAAATCCCGCACATCATCCCATACACATCAAGGTCTTGCGATGTGAAAAATGGCCGGCAAGAGGAGACTCGTGAGCTAGGAACGTTACTATTGCTCTGCAGTCGGAAGGTACCACTAAAGACACTTTCCCAACATTATCTTGAAAGTTAGAATTTATGCATTTCCGATAAAGCAACCCATCAATTTTAACAAATTCAAAAGTCATACCATCACGGGTGTTGTGCACTTCCCCCGACTCGACTGATAGAAGACAAAGATGGACAGGAACTCTGCAACTTTGCAAATTCCGTCGGAGTGATACTTAGGGGCTCGAGCTTTGGTAAAACGAGAGGATGGATCCTTTGTTCTTGGTTCATACAGCCTGTACCTGATCATTGTTATGAGTGGAAGAATCATTAGTCATTTCAGAAGTATCAGAATAGGAATCACGCACTCCCGGGATATTGCCGATGAGTACACTACAAAATTTAGAGTGCTCTTAAAGCATTAGTCCATCCGACAAAGCTGATGTAATGGCCGCACCTGAGGAAATAATTCACTCTCCCTAGATAATCATTAACTTTCACTAATTTACTGTTACTGGTATCAATATTTGGCAATACTTCCTCTGAAACCATAACACATGAACAGCCAGAGTCTCGTAGAATAGTAGAAACCCTCTGCCCATTCACAGTACCAGTAGCCAGAAATTTACGTGGAGTCGTATCAGACAAGGAAAAGCCAACCTTTTCAATCTTTTTCTCTGTAGAAATACTTTTAAAAGCTAAAGGATTCTTTGGACACCGATTCCTATAATGACCAAAATCCCCACAACTGTGACACTTGATTTGGCTGCAGTTGAAAATTCCCTCGTGACGGAAAAATGATTAGCGGGCTTACTCTCGACACTTCTTTTACTTTTGACAGAAGTTACATTTGACTTGGGGTAAGCATTATGAGCAGCAGCCCAGTTATCCGCTAGCTGTACTGTCTGATCAAGAGTAGGTACATTATGTTCTTTAATGTAAGTTCGAATATCTGGAGAAAGGGAAGATTTAAACTGATCCAGTAACATAAAGCTTCTAAGTGACTCGTAAGATTTCTCGAGGCCGCTACTATCTATCCACTGATCAAAAAAGTCACTGCCGGATAGACGAAAATTGTTTATAAGTTTCTCCAACTTTATTTACTGGCAACTCTAAATCTTGCCGATAACCATTGAAGTTACAAAATCCATTAGAAGGGCTTCTTTCAGCTGCTTATAATCAGCAGTTATTTCAGGTGATAAAGACGTGTATATATCCACTGCTTTCCCGGTGAGCAAACTCCCTAAACGCACAGCATAAGTTTCCTCACTGATGTCTAAAAGACTGGCAACACGTTCGAAGCGAATGAGGTAAGCAGCAAAGTCTTCGCCCTCTTGGTACACCGGTAAATTAGGTCTTACGGCACCACTTACATTAAGGGGAGACAAAGAATTATTTATGTGATTACCAGCAGTAATTCTAGCCAATTCTAATTCGTGAGCTAATCTCACTTTCTCTCTTTCTGCTTCTATCCTAGCCTTTATATTCTCTTCCTCGGCCTTTCCTCTTTCTGCTTCCAACTCTTTCAACCTTAATTCTCTCTCTCTATTTCGCTCCTCTCTTGCAATAGCTTGCTGGTTAAGAACATATTTAGGTATATCATCGCCTTGTAAACCTAAGGATTCAGCCTGTTCTTTAAGATTATTGATAGAGAGATCACAGTCAGGCATAATTAAATATGTACACTTAATATGCCATATAACAATTTCAGCGAGCAGCTGATGAATACTAGAGGGCCGTAACCCGCACCTAGCAACAATTCTAGAAGGTGTATTCCTGCACCTAGAATATGAAATATACGGTCTTACTGATACAGGGGTACTGAATCAGTAGCATGTCCCACGGGCATTATTCAGTATAAAGGTGGGCCTCTCCCACACTTCCACCCGTTACGTAAGGACAATGTGGCACTCGTCTCCGGGCCCCAAGGACGACAAGCGAGGATGGGTATCCTGTACTTATAAATCCCCCAAAACCTCAGAAATCAGACATCCTGGCAAGGTCGCCACTTGTGAATAATTAGGTTCTTTTAGTAATCAAAGGATGTCTTCAGTTCTGAGGGTTTGAGATAAACACCGGTGAACAATATATATTTGTTTATTTCAATCAAAATAATTAAGTGATAATTGTTAGATAAAATAAATACGGATGAACATGAATTACCGTCACCAAAATTTAACCCTTTTCTCTCAAATAAGTTCCAAGATAAATTAACTAAATTATTGTCACCTGAAACGAGGTGAACGCAAATTACGACAGATATCTAACAGCATGAAACCTACTTGAACCGCATACTCCTAAACAACGCTGAAATTTCCTACAACAAAAATAAATAAAAATAAAAATATTCACCGAGAACCAAGGCCGGTTCTTTACTAACAACGCTGGAAGTTTCTAACAACGCAGGAAGTTTCTAACAACGCTGAAAGACCTAACCAAAATAAACAATAACAATTGTAAATCGCTTACACCATATTGATACCAATGAGAAAGAATGAAAAGACACCACGCCCCCGTAACTCGGCCCTCAGCTGCAGTAAGGTGTGTCTTCCCTGGTGCTTACGAGCGATCTGCCGCCACGCCCCCTTTTCCACCTGTAAGCGGGACGAGTCGAAAAAGTCGAGTGAATCGACCTGAGGATTCAGACAGCTTTGAACCTTAATTTTTGGAATGTATTCGTACAGTTTTCCTCTGTAGAAGAAATTTTCAATTTAATAACAGAAAAAAATGAAACATACTTTGTTGTAATTGAAATTATTCACAATATATATATATGTATATGCATGTATGTATTGTATGTATATGTACATATATATATATATATATATATATATATATATATATATATATATATATATATATATATATATATATATATAATATATTTATATATATATATATATATATATATATATTCATATATATATATATATATATATATATATATATATATATATATATATAGATATAGATATATATATATATATATATATATATATATATATATATATATATATATATATATATATATATAATATATATATATATATATATATATATATATATATATATATATATATATATATATATATATATGTATATATATATATATATATGTATATATAATATATATATATATATATATATATATATATATATATATATATATATATATGTATATATGTATATATATATATATATATATATATATATATATATATATATATATACATATATATATATATATATATATATATATATATATATATATGTGTGTGTGTGTGTGTATATATATATATATGTGTGTGTGTGTGTGTGTGTGTGTGTGTATGTGTGTGTATGCATGTATATGTGCATATATTCGTATATTTAAATATGTATACACGTGAATTCTATTTGGATGCACAGGGCATCTCTGCTGTCTAGCAAGAGCGGGGTTTGCATATTGCATGAGTTATGGATATGAATCTTTAATCCTCGGCCTGAAAGGACTGCAACATCTACCGTGCTCGTCATCCTACCAAACCAAGTGAAAGGATAGATCTAGATGGAATAGCGGCGCAGAAAGCTAGCAGCATTCTCGTGCTATTAAGAAAGAAATAAAAATGTTACTAGAACGGTAAAAGGATTTAGCATTTTATGAAGAGCTGAAAGAAATCTCGAGTGAATGACAGGGGAAACGGAGAGAAGGTATTGTAATTCAAAACAGATTACGAGACACAGCTGGCATTTTGTCTGCAATATTTTCAGATGAAGACAATATTTGCGACGCTAAAGCACATGATGAAAAATGACACGACGCTTGTATCACGATGTCAGTGCACTGAAATGTGAAAGTGAAGTGTGAAAATTCTTTTTGACATTGCTAGCTGTTAAAAGATGGATACTATTACGTTTCATCACAGTCTCTTTCTTCAAAAAAAAAAAAAAAAAAAAAAAAGTATAAATATATAAATCAAAGTAGAAGAAAGAAAGAAAGAAAGAAGAAAGGTTTGGTTAAAGAAAAAAAAAGAACCATTAAAGAGAATTACATACATTTACAAAGAAATTCCCACTTCATAGGAAGTGTTTGCACACTTAATCAATACAGCCTTAATTCCTTAGCAAATAGACATTAGAACTAAAATTCCTATTCATGTGTGGCACTTTGATCTAACGTTTTATAGAAGCGTAAACAGAAACCCTACGTGTTTGTATCTGTAGTATTGCTTTGCAGTTTCTTCCGGTATATAAGCCCAAGGAGTAAAGTGAAGATGAAAAGATACAGACAGGAGAAGTAACTATATCCGACGGAGTAAAACGTCTAACAGAAGAAAGATTAAAAGCAATATCATCAAAGCCATCATTATTTCTTTGTTCTTTGTCCTTAATTGAAGGTTAAGATGAGTTTGATACGACATTGTTGATCTCTTTTCAGGTGAAATGATCGCTCTTTTTGTAGTTAATGGAATGTAGGGTTCACGTATGGCAAGTTACATAAGAAAGGTATTTATTAATTGCAATTAAGCTCTTTACTTACGGACTAGGAGACAAAGCTAGGTTATAACAGTCTGTCTCAGTTTCTTTGTCTGTCTGTCTATCGGTCACTCTCCCTCCCTTCATATATGTATACATATATACTGTACATATGTATATATATATATATATATATATATATATATATATATACATATATATATATATATATATATATATATATATATACATATATATATATATATTACAACTCCTCTCGTCTTTCCTTCTCCCTCCTGCCCCCTCTCCCCCCTCTCCCCCCTCCCTCCCCTACTCCATCCAACACCCACTCCCATCCTTCCCCCTTATTCCCCTCCTCCTCCACCACCCTCCCCCTCCTCCTTCCTTTCTCAAAACACCATAAAATACAAAGGATCAGCGACATCACGACCCAAAGAGTCTCATCTGCTTGAAAAGGGACACAAGATTCTTCTCTCCCTTGCCAAGATTCTTCCAAGGATCACTAAGGATACCAGATCCATTGCTAAGAATCTTTCATAAGAAAGCTTGGCATATGTACACACACACACACACACACACACACACACACACACATAATATATATATATATATATATATATATATATATATATATATATATATATATATATATATATATATATATATATATAATACTATATATATATATATATATATGAGGGTAATTGATATAACGTTGGTCGTCTGAACTTCATTGGATTGAAATGAATAAGCTCGCTCTCATATGAATGTATGCATGCATGCAAATGATATGTATATGTATGTATGTATGTTTGTATATTTACACATACACATATGTGTGTGTGTGTGTGTGTGTATACATATATTATATATATATATATATATATATACATTAATCTGCATTAGTGTTATCATCTAATTATTATCTTCATTATCATTAATATCATTATCATTGTTATTATTATCTTCTTTTTTTTATAAATGTTATTGATATCGTCGTAACCATCATCATTATTAGTACCCCTATTATCATTGTCATCATTATCCTTTCTATCATTATTATCATATTTATCACTATCATTATCATTATCACCAATATGTTTATTGTTCTCAGTGGTGTTAATCTCACAACAACTTAACCCTTTTTTACGTTCCTACAATTTATAACATGTATGTTATTATGTATAGTCACCTAATTAAGCAAATAAGGATATTAATAAACAAGAAAAAATGCCAAATTTATTGTTATTATCATGAAGTTTACATTCTAAAAAAAATCAAGGGTTGGTGAAAATAAACAAGGAAAAGAGACAAATCTTCCTCACATCAGTCTAAGTTATTGGCGAGACTTCCCTTGCAACATGAGATCAATTGCAACACTTGTTATCACAAACTTTAAAACAAATCCGAAGAGAGAAGATGATGACCTTGCAGAAATATCCATTGTATCGAAAAGGATGATTTTGAATAGAAAATAATAA
>BOPN01008633.1:0-2500 GCA_017312705.2 Penaeus japonicus | reverse complement strand
ACCGGGGAAGGGGAGGGGAAGGGGTGGAGGGGGAGGGAGGAGTTCACTGGGATGGGAGAATCATCATATTACAAAGAGACCGGTTTAATGCAGCATCCTGTACGTTTTATATCAATCAGCGGGTGACTGTGTGTTGGCATAAGCCTTGCAACATATTAATGATTGCTAGTTGACATAAAGGATGTCTGGGGATGGGGGGGGGGGTTGATATATGTAGATAGGAAAGATAACGAGGGAAGATTGGCATAGAATTTTGCAGAAAGAATGGCGTGTGTATATATAATGTTAAAATGATAGATGGATTTAGAATTTCGTTTATAGTTCGTTCTGTAGTGATGAAAAGGACGAAACAGTCTGGGATTAATTAATTATTCATTTTTCTTAATCGATTCTTTTATTTTTTCGTACTTCTGTGTGGATTTCTTTTTTAGGCCGTATTTAGTTGAGGAAGTTCGAAAAGGAATAACTTTCATATTCTAACAGATGGACAATAATAATGATGAAAATGATATCATCATTGTAATCATTTCGACTAATAATGATGCAGATGATGGTGATGATGAAGTTAACAATATCAATATTGATTATTATATTTTAGTAATTTTCATGGTTTTGATATGATTTTTTTCATGATTTTGGTCACAACGCGGATGACACAATAATCTTTATATCAACCGAAATATAACTCCTTTTTTTCTTATCTTATTGTAAATGCCACCACTAAAATAGCATCACACACATAGGCATGTGCTTTAAGAGAATATGTAAAGGGATTAAGTTTCTTTCCAACGAAGTTAAGACGGGAACTTCTCTCTGTCTCTCCCGAGCACGTTCATAATTTTCTACAAATGAATATGTAAAAGTAACAACTATGACTTTGTGAATACATTACGAGAATTTCGTTAAGGTTGGATCATATTACAGTCCACGTTATTATTTACGAAGTCAAATTGCACACACAGAGCGAGCGACGGTATTATGCAGAAAAGTATTAACTTCACGTTTTAGGTATAATTGTGTTTCTGTGGACTCAACTGCCATTTTGCTGACAGGGAAAATGCAAACACAAATTTCACTCGGTTCACTGTAGAAAAAAAATAAATGCGATGTTTCTCTTTTTGAGGGATATATTTCATTCTGTTTTTTATTCTTTGTGTTTACTGGTAGATTTGTTCGAGAGTATTAAAACAACTGGAGCCCTTTATGCATGGCATTATATGTATGTATATATATATATATATATATATATATATATATATATATATATATATATATATATATATATATATATATATATATATATATATATATATATATATATATATATATATATATATATATATATATATATATGTACATATATATATATATATATATATATATATATATATATATATATATATGTATATATATATCTATATCTATATATATATATATATATATATATATATATATATATATATATATATATATACGTATATATATATATATATATATATATATATATATATATATATTTATATACACATATATATATATATATATATATATATATATATATATATATATATATATATATATATATATAATAATATATATATATATATATATATATATATATATATACATATATATATATATATATATATATATATATATATATATATATATACGTATATATATCGCTCTGTCTCTCTCTCTCTCTGTCCCATTCACTCTCTCTCTCTATATTTATATACACACACACACACAGACAGACAGACTGAGAGTAAAAGAGAGAGAGAGAGAAAACAGACAGACAGACAGACAGACAGAGAGAGAGAGTAAAAGAGAAAGAGAGAGAGAGACAGAGAGTAAGAGAGAGAGAGACAGACAAAGAGTAAGAGAAAGAGACAGAGAGAGAGAGAGGCAGACAGACAGATAGAGAGAGTAAGAGAGAAACAAAGAGAGAGAGAGAGAGAAGGACAGAGGGATAAAGAGATTTTCAGCTAGAATTAGGCTTTACATTCTCTAAATGTTTGTAGCTTATGCCATTGGCAGAACAGGGAATTGCAACTGGCCTGACATCAATCTGCCTCGATATACAGACACGACTGTTCCACATTTCCACGTACATGAAAATCTGTCCTGCCAAGCGAGCGTTTTCTAGTTTCAGGCAACTTCTTCATACATGGAAATGTGATCTTCTGTCGTCTTCAGATTTCTAAGCCCTTTGAAACTATGAATATATTTTCAGTCATATCTTTTTCACGAGTTATTCCGCAGAACATTTTCAAAGAAGATTTAGGAATATATATATAAGTCTCTCTTTACTACATTTCATTATCTGGTGTAGGTTAACATGAACGTTTGTGTGAACAGGAATCTTATATGTCTTAAAATCGATTACATATAATCACAAGATAACAAAATACTTTTACTTTATGTTTATATACACATGTGTGCGTTTGTGTGTGTGTGTGTATGTATATATATAAATATATATATATATATATAGATA
>BOPN01008632.1:12769-30269 GCA_017312705.2 Penaeus japonicus | reverse complement strand
GAGGGAGAGAGGGAGAGAGAGAGAGAGAGAGAGAGAGAGAGAGAGAGAGAGAGAGAGAGAGAGAGAGAGAGAGAGAGAGAGAGAGAGAGAGAGAGAGAGAGAGAGAGAGAGAGAGGGATAGGGAGAGGGAGAGAGGAGAGAGAGAGAGAGAGAGAGAGAGAGAGAGAGAGAGAGAGAGAGAGAGAGAGAGAGAGAGAGAGAGAGAGAGAGAGAGAGAGAGAGAGAGAGAGAGAGAGAGAGAGAGGAGAGAGAGGAGAGGGAGAGAGAGGAGAGAGAGAGAGAGAGAGAGAGAGAGAGAGAGAGAGAGAGAGAGAGAGAGAGAGAGAGAGAGAGAGAGAGAGAGAGAGAGAGAGAGAGAGAGAGAGAGGGAGAGAGGGAGAGAGGGAGAGAGGGAGAGAGGGAGAGAGAGAGAGAGAGAGGGGGAGAGAGAGAGAGAGAGAGAGAGAGAGAGAGAGAGAGAGAGAGAGAGAGAGAGAGAGAGAGAGAGAGAGAGAGAGAGAGTGAGTGTGTGTTAGTGTGTGTTAGTGTGTGTTAGTGTGTGTGTGTGTGTGTGTGTGTGTGTGTGTGTGTGTGTGTGTGTGTGTGTGTGTGTGTGTGTGTGTGTGTGTGTGTGTGTGTGTGTGTGTGTGTGTGTGTGTGTGTGTGTGTGTGTGTGTGTGTGTGTGTGTGTGTGTGTGTGTGTGTGTGTGTGTGTGTTTTCTCTTTGAGAAAATCATTTTATAAGTTCCAAAATAGTACCAGTAACATGGTATGAGAGAATTTGTTACATTTTGGTATTCTAATCTAAAAGAAAAAAAATCTTTTGTCTACACATTATATCCGATTCTTCTCAATCATTTCTTATAATGCCTTACATGATATCTGTAGCTGGAAAAAAAAGTGTCTTTAAAATCATTAACTATGATGTTTGTTTCCTTCTAAATCCACATCCATAGAAGCAAAATGCTCGAAATTTCTTTCATTACAAAAAAATGCCTTTTAATTTTCAATCAAAGGCATTTTCAGAGGACTGAATTCTCTCTTAAATTATGACTACTATCCATTATAGAATGAGTGGCTGTATTTGTCATAAGTCACAATCTGAAGCCATACACTGATTTGCCAGTTTAGTTTATAATGTTTCTGACTGCAAAGTGTCAAACTTAATAATTTACCTCTACTGCTTGGATAACTCTGAAGGGGTATGTCATGCACCACCCTTAATTTTTCAAAGTGATATGTGACTGAAAGGAAGGTTTTCTCTATGTAATCGAGTCATGCATTAAATTCCATGCCTTTGCAGTTTCACAGTTCCTTTGATTATGGGCTCATCATTCTTTGACAAGTGTTACAGACTCTGGACTTCAACATTTGACAAGTCCACAGAGAGCCAAGTCAAATACATTTAATCATCTTAGCCATTATCACAATTACTCTCTATCTGTTTTCTTCAGATGTTTTTATCAGTTGAAAGAAAGTCATTTTCACCAAAGTCTTCCACTGGTTTCATTATAGATAAAAAAAAAATCTATATAGACGTGTTGAAAGTGTTGGCTATTCCCAAATAAATTACTTGTGACAATATCTTTGACCAGAAAGTTAATTAATTATATGTAAGAATATTTCTTTCACTCTCAACATTTATTATAAGATAATATGGTAATTACAAACAAAACAGTTTTCTAAAATCTTAAATAATCTGATATCAATATAAGTACTATTAGTTGTCAAGAAAAAAATAGAGTTGGCATTCTAATGAATAAACTTTAGCCCTTCTCTCTACAACCCCCAACATTTTAATCCATAAATAACAATGAAAATAACATAAAGCACCTGGGCAATTATCTGTACATAGGTTGCACTGGCTGTGTTTTTGCTTGCTTTAATCAAAATCCGTATCCTTGACCATTCTGTCTGCATGATGTGAGAGGAAGCCCTATCACTGGGCTCGAGACTCGAGATTCAGTCAACGATTCAAGACTACGTGGTGAGAGCAATGCTGATACACTGGCTGCCCTGCATAGGCCTTTGATTTACCCATTTCATGACGTATGCGTTGCACTCACAGGTTAAAGCTCATGCATGAGAATTGGATGCAGAGATGTTGAAAGAAGCCAAAACAGCATTCAGTACCAGGATCAGACGTGCCTGGTACCACCAAGTATACAGGCAGAAATCAGTGTTTTACGTATGGTCAGAAACTTCCCTTGATATACATGGCACAAATGTCTTTTTCTTCTTACCACTGAAGAGCAACACATGAGATGCATAAAATATTAAGGTTAATAAATGCTGTATAAACCAGAGAGCCTGCAAATGCCAGAAAGCAAATAAACAATCAGAAATCTTACATAGTAAAATGTAACAGTGCACAAAAAAAGATATAAAAACTCATCACCCCAACTCATACTTCTGCAATATTCAACCTTACAAAATAAAGCTTTCCCAACACAATAAAAAGGAGGGTCCGTCTCTGGCCTCAGCTTACCAAAATGCAAGCACCATCAGACTCACGTGAAAATACTTGAATACATAAGTACTTATCTTTGTAAAACCGAGGATAAAAATGCAATGCGAATGAAATGAAATGCGTATTTCATTAAACGAGAACCCTAGACACAGAGAAGAGGTATCACGGATAGACTAGGGACTATCAATGCACAAAAGTTAGCACCCACTTCCTCTATCCTTCCAAAAGAGAGAGAAAAAAAAAAAAAGAAAGTAAAAAAATGCAGTCTCAGGCTAATACTGTTGAAACGATGACAAAAAAGAAAAAATATCTTTGGTTTACAGAGAGTATGTTAATAAACACTTACACATCGACATCACTCTTAGTTGTCTCTTCACCTATGTAACACAGCAAGAAATTCGGTGGCACTTAAAAATCACACCTATTAATGCCATTCTTTTCAGGAACCCGAAGCTTAAACATCTAACTGGGCTGATTCAACAGTACACTGACTCCTTCACCATGTCCTGACAACTTATCACAGCAGCACTTGCAATCCTTGTGGCAAGATCATTTATTCCATTTTTTTTTTCTTTTTTTTTTTTTATATATTTCTATTAAACTTTATTAAGCCCAGTTAACTGGACCTAGGAAATTGCAGTCATAAATCATTTAAAATTCACCAAATTATAGTAAGTGAATTTGTCATGAAATCTATAATGCAATTCTTTTCTTCTATAATATGGAATATACATAACCAAAACAGTTATTTTTTTCATAAATATATGTTCTGAAAACCAGTTAAACACTGTCAACATATCACTTTGGCTTTGGAGCCAAAACAGGTTTCACCTCTTGGCTTTTTCTGGACGGTGCTTTTGTTGAAGGCTTGAGGTCTTGAGATTCGGCTTCCTTTTTCTCAAACTTCTGTTGCAAGGAGGCAACGTGTGTGTTGCTTATCCTACCAGCACGGTTTGGGCCAGAGGTTCCGGACACAGAAGTGGGTTTGCTGGCCGGACCACCAGCTACCTTACCAACTGCTTGGACTGGTTTTGGTGTCTGTTTCTTTGGTCCCGTCTTCTCTGCTGCTTTTTCTGATGGTTTGCTGCTGACCTTATTTCCTACCTTGTCTGAAGCTTTGCTGCCTATCTTCTCCGACTTCTCTGCTACTTTACTCAGCGGCTTTTGTTCAACCTTATCTGATGATCCGGTCGTTACTTTCTTGGCTCCTGGTTGCGGCGTTGTACTACGACTTTTGTCCCCACGACCGCTACCAGTGGCTGGGGTATTGCGTGTGGGTGTGGTGCCCCTTGTTGGTGTTGTGCCTCTCGTCGGAGATAAAACTCTTCCTGGCTTTCCTGTGGGTGTTGTTGCTTTTGACTGAGACACAGCACCTCGGCCTCGTGAAGCACTGGTGGGTGAGAGAACAGATTCTTTATCGTTTCCATCTTTTGCTGATGATGAGGATCCTTTGCTGTCTGTAGAAGCAGATGAAACTACAACCTTATCTGGTGGGAATATTATTTTATCCGGTGGGAATACTGGCCGTGAGGGACATGGAACAGGTGCTATGCTACTACTAGTGGGGACTGTTGATTGTGCCCCAGCTTTTGCTGTGGTGGCAGTTGAGCTTGGCAATGTAACAGAGGAGGTAGTTATAGAAACTGCTGCCTTTGTGAAGGGCTTAGGCACACTAGTTGTCAATAATGGTGTTCCGTCTGTCTTGGGACCTGTTTTCAAAAGACCAGTTTGTTTGTTAGCGTTCCAGATATTATCTCCTAATTTATTTTTTGTTGCTGATGATTCACCTCCAGTTGTTCCAGCTGCTGCTGCTGCCGCTTCCCCTGCTGCAGCTCCTGCAGCTCTAACTGCTGCAAGGGACGCTGCTAAAGATTTTGATACAGGGGCTGTGCCACCTGCAGATGTATTTTTTGTGTCTGTGGTAGTGGCTGGGCTTACTGTTTCAGAAGTTGGAGTTTTCTTCCCCCCAAAGATACTTGAACTGGTTTTAGCAGCTGGCGGTGCTGCAGAATTTTTGTTGGATGATTCTGATGTAATACCCTTCCCACCACTATTCATGTAAGAAAAGACACCTCTTGGAGTTGGGCCACTAGTGTCCTTTGCACTGTTATCGCTAAATTTTGCTGTTGTTGACAGTGGCTTGGTATTAGTAGTTGCACTTGTTGTGGCTGTAGTTGCTGAAGTATTGGGCTTCTTTGCAGTTTCCCTATTGGCCCTCCAAGGATACAATGTACTTTTGCTCGGTCCATTGTTAGCTAATATTGAGCTTTTGTCAGTTTTGGTTTTGGTATCACCTGAATTTGTAACAGACTTTCCTAAACCAATCTTTTTAACTTCCTGATTTGTAGAAGGAGGTGTCTTTTTAGTGTTTGCTGTTTTGTTCTTCTTGTCACCATTCTTTCCTAAACTACTAACAAATTTGTCATCCCTATTTGAGAGTTCTGACACAATTTCCGAGAGTAATCCTCCGTCTTCTGAACTCCCACAACTCGTTCTCTTACTGTCTACAACAGCCGGGGATGGAGGGGTGACTGAGGCAGATTTACTGCTTCCCTCCGCTGAGTCACTGGTGGTATGTGGACCTTTTGGATTCTTTTCTGTCTCTGGAGGTGACTCTATGAGGTTTGTGTAAATGGGCTCCGAGACTGCATCCACTTCCTCTGGAGTTTTCTCTTTACTAGGTTTCTTCTTGGGTTTATTGTAAAGGAATGAGAATATTGACTTCTTTTCTTTTTTCCCTTCAACAGCATCAGGAGGTGCATATGTAACCTCCTGCAGTGATGCTTCTTTGTCAGGTGTCTTTTCATCAATAGTTGCATATATACTTTCTGGTGAGTTATCATCATCTATATTTGCTATGGGAGCATTTCCTTCTTGTATATTAAGACAGTCATCGTAGAAGCACTCAGACTCTGGTGTTCCAGGAATCATAGGGAGAGGGGGCCTAGGGGGAGGCTCTGAGGGCCTGGTTGGCGGTAAGCTCTTTGGCCGTGGTGCTCTCATGGAACCAAACTTGGGAATGGTTGGACGTATTGTGACTGGAGCTTCACGCATGCTACCTATTCTTTGAAGTTCCATCGTGGGGTCCTTCCCTGCGTTGTCTAAGGCTGACGGTGTCCATGTGACTCGCATGCTGGAACGGGTATCACCAGAGTTTGGAGTTTTAACCTTGTCATCTGGGACGGATGGGGCCCACGACACCTTGTTTGGCTTGCTGCTTTCCTCTTGATTTGCTTTCACTTGGCTTGGCTTCAGGTTGCTAGGCATTGGAGGATCAGGTGCAGACCTGACTGGGACAAGATTGGCAGGAAGTTCTGTGGCATGAAGTTGCATGGGTGCTGAGATTTCTAACTGCATGAGACTCTCTCGTTTGATTTTGGCAGCTTTCCTTGGAAGAGTGTTTGAGCACCCAGCCTCTACATCTGTCTGACTAGCTTCACTTCCTTGTTTGTCCTTCTTTGTGAGGAATGATGCAATTCTTGCCACAGTTGATTGTTTGTCTCCTTCCTGTGGTTTTGACTCAGTTTCTGACTCACATGAATATTCCTGTGCCTGAGCTACTAGCGTTGATGCATCAGGCACAGATAGTGGCCGAGAATTTAAGCTCGGTGCCCGGCGCGAGGGTGAAATGATTGCTACACGAGGTGAACTGACATAAGCAGCAGGAGCTGTTGTTGTAATCGCTGCAGGGGTCACTGTTGTTGTGACCGTGACAGGGGGTGGTGGAGGTGCTGATCTACTGGGCAGTGCTGATTTTGATGCTGGAGGTGCAATAGCAGGGTTTGTAGACCCTTGTAAACTAGGCCCACTGATACTCATCTTTGTTACAGACCCTGTCCCAGTATTATTGGGCTTTTGCACCTGTGGATATAATCCCTTTACCTGCCAACCAACTACAGCAGAACTGTCTGTAGGGCCATTACTCATAACTACAGGTGGAGCAGAGGGAGCAGATGTTGCACTTGCTGTAGATAAGGGCTTGGCAGCAGCAGGTGGTGGTGGAATAGGAGGTGGTGCACTGGCATTCTTTACTCCAGGAGGAGACTTCTCCTTCAGCGGTGAGAGAGTAAATCCTTCGTGCTTTCCGAACAGAGTCTTGGTGAATAGATTCCCTTTGTCGGGTTGATCCCCACTCATGATAGAGTTGGCATGACCATTGAGCAGAGGACTATTACTCTTGGAGCCTTGCGAAGATGGAGGCGTGGGGGACCTCGGGCTGATGATGCCCCCAGACACGCTGACCTCAGCCTGTCTCCCCGTTCCTCCTGCCTCCACGCCGAGTGACCCAGGAGGCCGACTGCCACGCTTGTCCACGTGAGGCAACCTGAAATGAAGATTCATTCATGAGCATTCTTCCAAAATGTGCAGTAACTACATTCAGCAAAAACATGGACGACATATATATATATGATCTTGTAATCAACAATGTAATAGATATATTGTGATATCTTTAAATGAATAGCATTCTGAGAAAGACACAAAGAACAAACATTATCATGCAACTTCTCACACTCCTAAGTAAAACAAAAAAAAGAAAAGAAAAGAAAAAAAAAAAAAATTATATATGGATATATAGATATATATAAATCTATATAATTATCTATATATATGATACACACACACACACACACACACACACACACACACACACACACACACACACACACACACACACACACACACACACACACACACAAACGCGCGCGCGCGCACACGCACACGCACACAAACACATACACACAAAAACACACAAACAAATACATATGAACAAACAGTTAGAATGCACAAGTATTAAAAAAATGACAATATTCATATCCAATCAAATGTGATTTCTGCCTCAAACTTGTACAACTCTTCCCAAAAATTAAAAATCTACCAATGTCCAACAGACACTGCATAATAGTGTGAGATCATGCATGCATATGTGTTCCTTAAGGTCATGCCTACAATCTGAAAGGATTCTACAGAGGCTAAATTTAAATATAATTTTAAAACTTTTAAACATTTCACGAGGGTATTTATTTAATCATACTTATATCATATCTCTCACTGGTCTCACCATAGAGTCGAGAATAAAAAAAAAAAAGTATGTTAGAAAGGTGCTGAGACTGTGCTCCTAATTGCATTAACCAAAATCATCATGTCTCTCTCGAGATGATCTGCTTTATCTTAATCTAAATTTTTTATTTAAAGCAAACTAAAATCACTAACA
Source organism: Penaeus japonicus (assembly GCA_017312705.2). Taxonomy (NCBI): domain Eukaryota; kingdom Metazoa; phylum Arthropoda; class Malacostraca; order Decapoda; family Penaeidae; genus Penaeus; species Penaeus japonicus. Next base: position 22,608 of record BOPN01008632.1, on the reverse strand, counting down.
ACCTAAGCGATGGGGAGAACAATGTGCTACAACTGAGCCACATCATCAGTACGATATCATGGTGAAATAAGTAAATACTTGTTGGGTAACTGTTTCCCGTTTTATTTCAGGAGGCATTTTGATTCGAGGGGGAGAGGATTCAATGCTACTAGAATCATCTTTGAAACGTGTCTAAAACATGATTGTAAATCTTCAGTCCTAAGTTTATCACAACAATATGAGTATGTTTTAAAAACTGTTTCGTAATTGTTTTCCTATTTATATAATTTCCTTTGCATCTATCTATCTATTTATACATCAATATATGTACATTTATTAGAGCCAAACCTAAAAATAATTACCCACCTAAGCCTTAAAAAAAGACCAAAATCCTAATAAACAACTAGAAAGTTTAAATATGTACCAATGACTGAGTAAAATGCAGCTTCTGTTCAACCATTACATCCACACCTGAATGATTTTTTATCTATATTCCTGGTAAAGCACATACTAATATATAATATAGCCTACACGATGACAAAGATAACAACAGCTAACAACTTGAACTTCTAATAGATGCCTCTCTTCTGCCCCTTACCCACTTTTGAGTTATCTACAGAAAGATCTTCTTATTTACTTGTATCTTTTAATGTCTACTGGATTCATACATATCTCAACTGCATTTTTATCCCTAAATATGTTTAAAAATGTTATGTGTGCTTCAGTACAAAGAAGCAATATAGATAATGTTGATTTACCTAACAAAGCACACTTATGGAACCAATGAGGCACATAGCTCTATTTTATGGGTATGTGTATGAATAAATAAATATATATATATAATATATATATATATATATATATATATATATATATATATATATATATATATATATATATATATATATATGTATATGTGTGTGTGGTGTGTGTGTGTGTGTGTGTGTGTGTGTGTGTGTGTGTGTGTGTGTGTGTGTGTGTGTGTGTGTGTGTGTGTGTGTGTGTGCGCGTGCACACTTCAAATAACCTATTAAAACTTCAGCAAAATGATAAAATTTAGATTATGGAGACTAAGAATTGTGTTTATACAAGTGCAATCTGTGTTCACAGCGTTCCATAACAGTGCCATATCAACAAGTATAACTGCCCAAACATACTGTAATTTACTATCTGACAGAGTGGTGTCAATCTCTACTTGGGATCGGTTGTTAATGGTAAAACCGGCGGATTTTTCCTGCTTTTAGCCTGGGCCGAGCAATTCTTTGACTCTGTCGTCTTAGCGTCAGCCTTGGTTCCCGAGGTCAGAACCCCAACTGGAGGTGTGATGGTGTCAACTTTTCTTTTTCTCTTACAGCTGTATTGGGCATGTGAGATTGCGTTACATACTGGAGACAAAGTCGCTCTACTAAAAATTAAATTATTTGCATACTCATACTAAATTAAAAAAATGCTTCTTCTGAGTGAGTGAGTGATTCAGTGAGTGTCTCAGTGTGTGTGTGTGTGTGTGTGTGTGTGTGTGTGTGTGTGTGTGTGTGTGTGTGTGTGTGTGTGTGTGTGTGTGTGTGTGTGTGTGTGTGTGTGTGTGAGAGAGAGAGAGAGAGAGAGAGAGAGAGAGAGAGAGAGAGAGAGAGAGAGAGAGAGAGAGAGAGAGAGAGAGAGAGAGAGAGAGAGAGAGAGAGAGAGAGAGAGAGAGAGAGAGAGAGAGAGAGAGAGAGAGAGAGAGAGAGAGAGAGAGAGAGAGAGAGAGCTAGCCGGGCCCCACAGAGAATTTTGTGATGACTGGCATTCTACAATGTGGTGTTGCACAGGGACTGCAAAGATAGTACCAGAACATAATCCATGAAATCAAATGAAGTTCACCATATCCAGCAATAATTCTCTTTGTGTAACTGAGCAATTCATAAAGTGAATAATTCCTTAGAAGATTGTAGTTGACTACAGCAATTTCAGTTCAGCTGTTTTTAAGTGATAAGCTGACACCATGAATGCCCTGTTAGGTGGGCTCCCTCCAGCAATCATACTCTTGAGAGTTGATCTGACTAGCTTATTTGACATTTGTTCAGTGCTGCCAACTTATGAAAAAACAATATGTTGAAACAGTTTTGATATTAATATAACCTTCTCACTGAGCGTAATTGTTTCAGATTATCAATAGTCTGTTGTAATCTGCCAAGATAGACAGAAAGATAGAGAAAAAGACACAGACACAGAAAGAAAGACAGAAAAAGATTGACTGAGAATGACATACAGAGAGTATGCGTGTAGGTGCTGTGGGGTGTATGGGCATCTGCACTGGTACTGCCTGTATACCTGGTTGTGAGTGAGCCTGCACTAGTGTATTACACAATTTGTGTGTGTCTGCAAGTCCATATGCATTACTTACTGTATCATTCATATATCTAATAATAAGTGCTGTGTGATTACTAAAGAATCAAAAATTGTAAACTTGAGCAAATAACATAAACATATACAAGCCAGTGGAATGCAGCATAATACCATGCACACTAGCCCACCACATTAACAATGTTGGTTCTTTAGTATGCATCTAGGATGACAAGAACCAAAGAAATTACACCTATTGGTGTTCATATTTTTGGTTATTGAACAGGGACAGAAAAAAACAAAATACTCCAGAATGTTATGTGTACTAGCCATTATATAGGCTGATTAACCAAGTATGATAATCCAATTCATAAAAATAAACCATTTCCACGTGTATCATAAAAAATATAATCTTATCATGTCAGACAACAAATACTAATAACTAATACGAAGTGAGGAATTAATTATACTGCTGATATTACTTACAAAGATCTCAGTAAATACTAAGAAACCATTTAGCAAACAACCTAAAGGCTATAGGAGAAGTGCGCCATAATGGGTGTAAGCAGTGTAAATGGGACTGTAGTAGAAAAAGTGTTTGGTTTTGCTCTTTCAGTCAGAGGCTACAAACAGTAGTGCAGTTGCCCAGTCATCCTTTTCAAAGAAAGAGAATAGTGGGAGAGCAGAGATATGAATACAAGGGAAACATTGCCTGTTCTAATGAACAAAGTAGAATCACGACTAATCCACAACAAGCAAATTTATTTTATTTTTCACTCTGGTAACTTTCAGATTTTTTTGTATCCTTAAACGTCTCCTTGAATAGGTTTCTACTGGTTCTGGCTACTTAACTTAAGTTTTGACTGAAAAATAAAATAGTGAGAAATAGTCCTAAAAAAAGTGGTGAGAAAGAAGTGTATACTAACAATGAATATCTCTTTTATATAAGGAAAATAAGAGAGAAAATTAGCATCTGAAATTTAAAATACGATAAGAGAATAATACTAGCCCTGATTAGCTGTCTACTTCAACAAGAAAAGAAAAATTTTGTGCCAGAAATGAAAAGAACTTACTTTGATGTGGCAGGACGCCCTTTGGTCTCCCACCAGAGCTTGAGGTTGCCTCGGGTATAGTACACCAGACACAGCACCACCAGACCCCCAGGAACAATGCCCAGGAAGAAAACAAACATCCCGATGACAAAGTTGTTTGTCGCTGTTGGGAAAGGGCACAAGCAAGGACTGTCAGTGACACTGAATATAATCTCCTTCCAATAGTAAATGCTTTTTCAAAGAATAACAAAAGATAGTGGTATCTCTGACATCCTTTTCCTTCATAATCCAAAATTCAACATATATATAAGTCAGCTCAAGAAATCAATTAAACACTGACCATGAGGGTTTGACGCTGGGCCACTATCCTCTGATCCTCCTAGACCAGGATACAGGCAATCGGGTGGAGCATATCCTACATCGCAGTGGCAGTGACCATTGTTATTGCACACGCCATGACCGTTGCAGTTGCACTCTCCAAACTTGAGATTCGCCACCGGCATGCATCTCTGGTTGACACACATCTACCGGGGCAAAACGAGTCGCTGATAATCATCGGACACGTTCACACCACTTTGCGCATATTTCCTCACATCTCAATCCAATTCAAAAAATCTGGTGAAGGAAGTTGAACAGATGACAATAACTCGTGAACGCACAAATCTGTTTCTTTCTTACCTTGCCTTTTCCACACTTGGCCCCATCGGGTGCTAGGCCCGGATCAACCATATCCAACCCCATGTCCACTAACGCTACACGACAGGGAATGACACCACTGCTGCTCTTAAGGAAACTGTGCGAGACTTTGCTCACGCTCTCCATGCCGAATTCAAGCCGCTCATTAAGGTGCATGCAGTGAAGCATTCCACATTTGATATCCCTAATGAAATAAAAAAAATTAAATAAATAAATAAACAGATCACAAAAAAATTCCTCAACAATAAGTTGTATATTATCAATTTAACCAAATTTACCGGAGAGCTTTGTGATATAAATGTTGTATAAAATACCAATATTCATAATATAAAAATGGAAAGTTTAGGAATCATATCTCACAAAGCAGCAAATGATTTACTTTCTATATATGGTGATCAGAACACACATCAAGGGTGCAACCCTTACCTATCACTGCACTTGTAATATGTGTCATTGACCCAGTTATATCCGCAGTTCCCATTCTGACTTCCTTGGGTGTTCATCATGTAACAACGGTCATCTGAACTCTGGCCTGTTGGACCCCACAGCAGCTTGCACTGCTCTCCATGTGTTCGGCACATGCCATTGTGGCAGAAGGCCTGGAATAATAAGTGTGGTCTTAATAAAGTACAAAAATGGTAATGCAGGTTTAATGACCTGTCATACTTTATGACTTTTATTTACGAAATCAAACAGATGTACAAAATGACATTCTTACTTGTCCTGCCATGCATTCATGCCCATCTAACTTGAAGGAATCGTCAGGGCAATATTCTGAGTCTCCTGTACAATATTCTGGGAGGTCACACTCATGGACAGCAGTTCTGCATTTCACCCCAGCGAGTTTTGGTCTACAAGTCTGGAAAATGAAATGTGAATTTGGGTTAAAAAAAAATCATGGTGTTAGACTATGCTTTGATTTTAGTTCCAAGACACAATAGCTGTATCTATATCATATCTTCCAATTTGGCAATCATATGGGTAAGATGGTAACCCAATGATCAGGAGTTGTGTCTTAGCAAGCATATAAAATGGCCCATAATCGTTTCACTGAATACATCTACAACGAAAGCAAATCTCCAGATTCCAAAATATATCCCAATGTCCCCACACAATGCCGATAATTACCTCTAAGTCACAGCAATGCCCTGTAGCACATGTCGCATTTGAATAAAGCATACAAGTTGCTGCATTGCAACATGGATTGCTGCAGTAGTCTGGCAGACCACAGTCACACTGCTCCCCAGGCTCCACAAAACCATTTCCGCACACGGGAGAGTCAAATAATCTTGTTGGCTTGTTACGCAGGCAGTAGTCCATTGAACGTTCGAAAGACAAGGCCAGGTATTCATAGCTGCAACTACTCCAGTGAGTTGGACTCTTTGATCTGGAAAAGAGAAGCAGTTTATCTTAGTGAAAATGTACCAAAATAAAAGGAGAGAAAATCAAGATACATAATAGTATATCAGATCTTCTGGATGTCACTGAAATGCCATGTATGAAAACAAGATATATCCTAGTTTTTGGACTTGTCTTTTTACCTTAGAATCATTGAGTTTTGTGGCAATAATACTTTTTAAGTACAAAAAAGTAATTATAATATTAAAGAAATAAATCTTTGTGCAACAATAACATCAATAAAATCCTGAGGCTGCTTTTTTTTCAAATGCTGAAATTTTGGCATTGTTTTCCTCCAATTGCACACAATAGAATTATTTATAACTATTCAAATAGATAAATATACAGTATTTCCTTAAAGTAATAAACAATGATACACTGCCAGATATATTTAGTGCAAAAAGTTGACAGAATTATATAAAAAATGTCAGACCACGAGAATACCAACTTTAAAATTTTTTTGATACTGGTTCCATTAAGGAAATAACTACAGATTCCTTTGCTTACATTTTCCTAAATGCTCTAACTTCTCTTAAACAGTAAGTGCCTGCCCTTAATTGTCCCTTCTATTTTACATCTCACTATACTCACCCAGAGGACGGAGCCATGATGCATCTCTTGTCCGGACACTCGCATTCCTCCTCTGTGTCGTGTTCCATGCCAAAATTGTGGCCCATTTCATGAGCGACTGTGGTGGCCACCAGTCCTACAGTGTCACTGTGGTCCATGTTTACACCACCTGAATACTGGTATGTGCAGATAGGTCCTTTCAGAGCTTTGCCCACCACTCCCGCATCAAATTGCTTTCCTCTGAAAAGGGGAAATATATTTATGGTCATCTTACTGTGATCAATCAAATGGAGAGACTGAAAAGGAAAAGAATCACATGTTTAACATTATCTTCATGTGGTCTCTGAAGACTGATTTCTATACTATATAAAAAAATAGTCACTACTCATGATAAAATGTATTGTTCTTTATCACTTCGCCTATCATATTCAATAACCATCTTCCCTTACACATTTACATAACACATCACCCTTATATGACAATGCATAAATATAAAAATACAATAAAAAATCCATATATAGTTCCAATAAAAATTAATCCAAAAAAAACACTCCTCACGTTAGCAGTTGAGCATTGTCATTGGGGTGTTCCTGGATGAGTCGCACTTTTCTATAGTTGAGGAAGTTTGTGAGGGTTTTGTCTCCGTCTGTTGATATTTCGACCTGATCCTCATCTTTCCACACTTCTACTCCCACCAGTGCGATGAAAATGTTGAGCGGTTGATACAGCTGCAGTGTATATGAGGAAAACATGTAATAATATTGTAGGAAGAATGCAAAATAAAAGAATAAATTGCTAGAAAGGGGGAATATACTTCTTTGATATATAAGATTGTTTAAAATAAGTCATTGTGACAAAAACAACTATCACAATAACAATGACAAATAAATCAACACTTAACTTGAAAAAAAAAAAAAAAAATAAAATGACCACCACATGTATTGTAGATTCACTGGAACAAAAATTCTCAAGTAATCAACAATAAAACAAAAATAACTTACCGCATTCACTATGTTAGCAATATCTTTACATCGGTTGTATATTTTTGACACTTCATGGCCATGTTTTTCAAAAACAGACTTGTCAGCAACTAGGACCAATTCCACGTATCTTGATAAAGCATTTGCGTTGTATGGACCACGAATATTGTTGCTATTACTAACGGTACTGCTGCGTTTATACTGGAAAACAAATTATTACACAGTGAACTTTCCAGAATGATGCTTATTTGAATAGGCATTTATTTAGCAAAATATATTGAGTCATTTCTTTCTTTCGAGTCGATAAAACTAGAACAAAACCTACAATAAAACTGTATCAAGGAAGTAAAACTACATCTAAATACAGTCAACAGTCTCCTAGTTATGCCACTCGTTTTACAGCACACATACACGTCCATCCCCATCGCAACTTACTCTGAGCAATCTGGAGAAATTCTCGTCATGAAACAGATCACGAACCGGGTGTGGTTTCCCTGAGTAGCCTGGAAGAATTTAAAAAAAAGAAAAAAAAAGCAAGCAATTAAAATGCTGCTTGATTGATTTTCCGTGCGTGCTACCAATTTGAAATTCTGAGCTGCCAATATTGGAAAATTACCTTTAATAAACCTGGAATATAGGGCTTGCATACTTTCTCTTCGTTGCAATAAAGATTTGATTAACCTATTGTGAAAAAAGAAGCTTTTGATACATACATCCAAGAAATTTATTTTGTAAGATACATAAAAGTATATCTAATATATAGAATAGTAATTTTATTTTGTAAGATACATAAAAGTATATCTAATATATAGAATAGTAACTATGTTGATTCTAGTTCAGATTGGGTGTTATGAAATTATAGCTCTCCTGTTCTTGTTAAAAATAAGGCACTCTCATCAGTGTTAAATAACATAAAGAGAATTCCATCACATTCACTCAGTTTATCCTTCCTTTGCAGATGTGAATAACATAAAATGATATCCAGTTATTTCTTAAATCAGTTTCACAAAATACAGTACTGTGGCATATGCAAAAAAAAATGAAAATCAAAGTACAACAATATAATATTCATTTATACATCTTAACATTTATGAAATATAGTATCAGCAAACTCTTAGCAAAATATACACACATATTATAAAATAAAACCGGATAAAAATAAAAAGGAAGCATTACTTACCGCAAGAAAAATTCCGCGGAATGATATCTGAATGTTGGAAATGATAATGTGGGCTCTGGATGGACGCTGGTGTCTCCGGAATCCGCTCTACATAGTGCAGCTCTTCCCCATCAAATACTACACCACTAAAAGAGTTAAATATTCCCTTTAGTTCCATGGGCGTTATCTCATGCATGACACTGAATGGCCAATCACTTCTTCATGAAGTTTTCAGACAATGCTATATAAATCATTCCCATATATTCTCCAATATGTAGTCCAGTATTCAGTTGTCAATAATTCTATAAAATGATGAAATTAGAATATCTCTATCTTATCACCCACAATGATCTAATCAAAATAAAACTGTATCTACGAACCTGACACCATTACAAGTGGAGAGTGCCGCCCAGGACCCCGGACGCCCGCGGATCACACCCTGGTAGTGACACAGCCCTGCCGCCTGTGGAGAGGTCCTCAATGGCATTATAAATATTTCAGGGGTAAGAAAAATTTAATTAGTATATCAAATATCTCTCTTTTATACTTGAATTTGACAAATAACAGCCTGGTAGCAATCGTAAATCAATCTCTTTACGTTAAAAAAGACTGTCATGTTTTATCTCACAGAAAGAGACTCCTATTCTCCAACTTACAAATAAAAATGAGTGAACAGAAATTACTCTTACTGTAGAATAACTTCCATTTAAACTTGAGCATCTACATTAACTAAAAACGTGTAAAGCAATTAACAGGGATTGTACTTACCTCCCCCACAGGACGCTGGATATACTGGCTACCATTATGATAGTACTTTTCAAAGTAGTCTCTTGGTAATAAATTCCTGCAAGAGAAATATATATTTTCAAACACATTACCAAGGAGGATAAGGGAACACACAAGAAATCTTTGAATAAAATTGTGAAATACTAGTCTATCTAAGAAAAATAAATACAGATCAAACAGACTGATATGTTAATTATGTAAAGCCTGATCTTTTTCCATCTATACTTTTAATGGAAATAATTTTCATAAACAATCTTATTCACTGGGTATAAGTGGAACAATAAATATATAAACATGTATTAAACTTTCATTTAATGCCTTATAAACATACTTTCAGCACTCCTTAGCTACATTTATTAAGCCATTAAATATCTATTAATAAAATTCAACACAATATAAAATCAAAAACAAATCTTGAAGAAAAACACAAACCATTCCAAATACTTTAAACAATTAAGTTACACCTTAATCTTCTCTTATTTTTCACACTGGTCATACAAAATAAATAAATAAAAAGAGAAAGACGATACAAGTAACCATACCCTAAGTACATCAACCACACAAAAGCAAACGACATCAAAATTCACACGCAGAAATAATCAACGTCCTTACCTATTCAATTGCAAGTCAACCAGTATATCTTGCTCCCCTAAATTCAACCCTAGGGTGATGTCGTGCACGTGCCCTTCCTGCAAATAGGTGCAATATTAGTAAAGGGATCCACATTGCTATTTTATTTTATGGGAAATTAGATGAAGGTTATATTTTATAATCTCTTTGATTATAATTAGAATGAAGGACCATGACGGTTATATCATTACTGATAATCATCATCATCATCATATCAATAACAATAATGACAATAATAATAATAATAATAATAATAATAATAATAAT
>BOPN01008632.1:2769-7769 GCA_017312705.2 Penaeus japonicus | reverse complement strand
CCACTCCTACTCCTTCACCTACTCCCTCTCCCTCTCCCTCTCCCTCAACTACTCCCACTCCTACTCCCACTCTCCGTATCCTCGTGTTTGGCTTTCATCCCCAGCAGGACGTCCCTCTGCCTGTTTATCTTTCTCTTTTGACATGCACTCCCTCTGCCTTCCTAATCCTCACGCCGAACGGCCCCGTCCATGTAAACATCTACCTTGGTAATTGTCTGATCTTGCGAACAGACACATAGGTAATCCAAACGTAGGGCTACAGTTGTCATAGATACAGACAGACACATACGTAAATATTATTGGGTATAGATATAAGATAGATACAGACACAGATACACCAGACTTATAGATACAAAGGGACTGTTACAGCAGTCATAGATACAGACAGACACATACATAAATATTATTGGGTATAGATATAAGATAGATACAGACACAGATACACCAGGCATATAGATACAAAGGGACTGTTACAGCAGTCATAGATACAGACAGACACATACATAAATATTATCGGGTATAGATATAAGACAGATACAGACACAGATACACAAGACATATAGATACAGACACACAGATGCACCAGGGACAGACACAGACACAGACACAGACACACGTAAACACCAGCCATACAGGCACAGATATCTACAAAGCCTGCCCTTGGCTCCAGGGGCTCAACAGATGAAAGGTGTTATCTGCGGACGGGCGCGACGACGACGGCGAAACCGACGACGGGCGGGCGGGCGTGCTCGTGGGCGTGACGAGGCGTGACGGACGACGGAAGGTCTCTTTCCCTCTCAAACAGGTTTCCACGCCGGCAGGAAGGAACAGATGTTCGAGCCGCCATCGATACGCTACGCTGGCTGGACATCACGCCCGTTTGTCTGTGTGTTTGTGTTTGTATAAGAGTGTGTGTGTGGGGTGGGGGACACTTGCTTGCGTCTGAATGCGCGTGTCTGCGTCTCTAATGCGTGCGTGTGTTCGTGCGTCCGTGTGCATTTGTGTGTGTGTGTCTGTGTGCATCTGTGTGCACGGATGTTTGAGCGTCGTGATGTTTCGAATGATGATGTGCCATTTCAGTATGCTTGTGCTTGAGTGTGTTTGTTTGTTTGTTTGTTTGTTTGCTTGTGTGTGTGTGTGTGTGTGTGTGTGTGTGTGTGTGTGTGTGTGTGTGTGTGTGTGTGTGTGTGTGTGTGTGTGTGTGTGTGTGTGTGTGTGTGTTTGTTTATTTGCGAGTGTGCATCTGTGTGCAAGCTCTCATCAGTCACCCCCCCCCCCCTAAAAAAACAGGAAGCGCCGCATGACTTCCGAAACATCCCCAATTACCATAATTTGCCAATTTTCCTTAAAAAAAGGGAAAAAAAGGAATTTCCCCATCCTGCGGGACATTGTCTCGTCCCTTTAATTTTCCATCCGAGTCGCCTTTTTTATCTTAAACAATGCCAATCAACCATGCTTATAATCAACAGAGAAAGGCTATCCGCTTGACAAAAAGCAAAAAGGGAAGAAAAAAAAAGGAAAAAAGAAGTACATGAAAAAATATATGTTCACACGACCTACACACACACTCTGACTGCGCTTCACTCTCGGCTTTTTTTTTCTCCTTTCCCGCCAAAGGACTGACCGCGGCCGCCCGCCTCCGAGCCAGAGGGAATCTCTCACTCTTTCTTTCCTTCTTGTCACTTCCTTCCTAGTGTATTCTGTATTTATTGGGTCCCTTCTCTTTTTTTCTGTTTTTTTTTTATATTTCTTTCCCACTCCTAATTTCCGCTCTCGCTCTATGTCTCTCTGTCGCTCAGTCGCTCTGTCGCTCTATGTTTCTCTGTCTCTCTGTTGTTCTCTTGTTGTCTGTCTCTCTCTCTCTCTCTCTCTCTCTCTCTCTCTCTCTCTCTATATATATATATATATATATATATATATATATATATTCTATCTTGCTCTCTCTCTCTCTCTCTCTCTCTCTCTCTCTCTCTCTCTCTCTCTCTCTCTCTCTCTCTCTCTCTCTCTCTCTCTCTCTCTCTCTCTCTCTCCTGCACCGCCCCAACCGGAAATAGCCAGGCTAACAGGAAACTGTTTGGTTTAAATACAGACTCCCTATCGCTTGCGCTTTCTAATGAAAATTCATTTTCTATATAAGTGATTTTATTTCCATTCCTCTCTCTCTCTCCCTCTCCTATCAATCTCACACTCACACTCACGCACACGCACACGCACACTCTCTCTGTCTCTGTCTTCTTACCATAATCGTTATTACCATGCTTATTCTCTCCTTCTTACGTCTGATTCCCTCCCTCCTCTTCACTGCTATTTTCTCCACCATTCGCCGACCTTCCTCCTCCCCCCCCCATTCCCTCTTTTCCTCTTGCCCCCTCTCCCTTCCCCCTTCCCCCTTGTCCCCTCTTCCCCCCTTTCCCCTTTCTCCTTGCCCCTCTCCCCTCTCCCTTCCCCCTTGTCCCCTCTTCCCCCCCTTTCCCCCTTTCTCCTTGCCCCTCTCCCCTCTCCCTCCCCCTTTCCCCCTTTTCCCTTGCCCCTCCCCCAGCCCCTAGCCTCCTTACCTCTCACCCCTCTTCCCCCTTGTCCCCTCTTCCCTCCCCCTTTCCCCCTTTCTCCTTGCCCCTCCCTCAGCCCCCCAGCCCCCTAGCCCCCCCAGCCCCCTAGCCTAGCCTCCTTACCTCTCACCCCTCGCCCCTTCCCCTTGCCCACTCGCTCAAGAGCTCGTAACCATGAAACATAACGCAATGTTTACACTCCAATCATCATCTCATCTCGCTCCCATCTTGGGTCGATCCACAGTGCATCAGCTCTCCACACACTCGGGGTGAGGTGGAAGAGGAAGGAAGAGTAGGAAGAGGAGGTGGAGGGGGTGGAAGAAAAAGGAGATGGAAGAAGAGGAGGTGGTGGTGGTGCTGGTGGTGGTGTTGGTGGTGGTGGTGGTGGAAGAGGAGATGGAGGTGGTGGAGGAGGAGGAGGAGGAGGAGGAGGAGGAGGAGGAGTAGGAGGAGGAGGAGGAGAAGGGGGAGGGGGAGGGGGAGGGGGAGGGGGAGGGAGGAGGAGGGGGGAAGGGGGGGGAGGAGGAGGAGGAGGAGGAGGAGGAGGAGGAGGAAGAGGGGAGGAGGAGGAGGGAAGGGGAGGAGGGGGTGGAAGAAAAGGAGGTGAAGAAAGAAAAGGATGAGGCAGAGATTGATAAAGAACTTATGGTGATGGAGGAGGAGTAGGAGGTAGAGGAGAAAGACAAAAGGATAAAAAGTTATAAGTGGAGGTGGAGGGAAAAGAAAGAAGAGGGAGTCTGAGGCAGATGAGGAGGAATCAAAGGAAGATTAGAGCACAAAGGAGGAAAAGGAGGAGGCGGAGGAGGTGGAGGAGGGAGAGAAGGAGGAGTGGGAGGAAGAGGGGGAGGTGGAAGAAAAGGGGGAGAAGGAGAAGGTGGGGGAGGAGGAAAAGGAGGGGGAGGAGGAAGAGGAGGAGGAGGAAGAGGAGGAGGAGGAGGAAGAGGAGGAGGAGGAGGTAGAGAGGGAGATAAGGGAGAGGAAAAAGGAAAAGGAGGAGGGGGGTCGGGGGGGGGGGGGGGGGGGGGAGGGGGGGGGGGGGGGGGGGGGGGGGGGAGGGGCGGAAGGCATCAATCTAGCCCCCTCCCCCCCTCCCCTCCCCCTTGTGCAAGAACTCCCACAGCTGTGAAGACAAATTCTCGCACGTCGCCAGCGTCAGCGACTGCAACTTCCGCAGCGTCGACTTCCGTTTAGGCTGTGGATGTTGCTCACACACACTCGCTCTCACTTACTCACGCACTCATCCACTCACCCACTTACTTCCTCAGTCACTTAATCCCTCTCCCTCTCTTTCACACACACAGGCACACATGCACGTACGCAGGCACGCACGCACGCACGCACGCACACACACACGCACACACACACACGCACGCACGCACGCACGCACACACACACTCACTCACACACTCACTCATTGACTGACTGACTGACTCACTCACTCACTCACTCACTCACTCACTCACTCACTCACTCAATCACTCCCTCTCCCAGATAGTGTGCCCTAACAGGGTGACCAAAACATGGGTGCCCCGGAAAGGGTGACCACAACCAGGGTGACCAAAACCAAGGTGACCAGACAGGGTGACCAAACATGGTGACTTAACATGGTGACCTACCAGGGTGATCCTCCGAAGGTCAGCCCCCCCCTCTCCCCCCACCCCTCCCCACCCAAAGACGCCGAAAGACGATGTGCAGTTGCGTCTCGGGTCGTCCCTGTATCGCTTTTTTTAATCGAGGTTTGTCCTCAACGTCGCCAAATGAGTGGTTCACGAAACGGCCCAAATCTGCCCAAATGAGTGGCTCCGTGGGTTCTGCAACTTTGCAATAGATAGGGATCTTGTTGAACTTGAGATGTAGTAGCCCCTTTCTCGGAAATGGGGGGAAATTGGCATCGGTAATGGCGGGTCTTCAGAGCAACGCCCGCCCACCCGCCCGCCCGCCCGCCCATTATCGTCCGTGCCCCGCGAGGATCTCATTTCGTAATGCTACGCCGAGGGGAGGAGTTGCAGAGGCACGCGAACGAACGAAAACGTCTCCTTACTGCATGGCAACATCTCGAGTCGGGCAAAGGAGTCGCGGAAATCGTTTCGGGAAAGAGGAATGATAAGAATGGTGATTTGCTGAGTGAATTTAATTTGGACTCTTGAGTAAACGCACGCGCGGGTATACATGTACACACGCAGACGTATACAGACAGACAGACAGACAGACAGACAGACAGACAGACAGACAGACAGACAGACACACATACGCCACAACCACCGCAGACAAGACGACCCTAAAACAACCCCAATTGGTATACAAAACGCCTTCCTTAACACGGCGCTCGGTTGGGCCGTTCTCTCTCTCTCTCTCTCTCTCTCTCTCTCTCTCTCTCTCTCTCTCATTTTCTCTCTCTCTCTCTCATTTTCTCTCTCTCTCTCTCTCTCTCTCTCTCTCTCTCTCTCTCTC
>BOPN01008631.1:10000-15949 GCA_017312705.2 Penaeus japonicus | reverse complement strand
TATATATATATATGTATAGATAGATGGATAGATATATTTATGTATATATGTGATTGTACATTTTCATAGAGGCTCTGGATCTCATCATCATTATGATTGCAGGTTATGGCTTAGACCTAAATACATTTTTGGTAGTATCGTATCTTCCTGTAATTTTTATGTTACAATTTCTGGCCAAAGTATAGAATTCTTCGAGATGCGCTTTAAGGCTTTTCTGAACTAAAAATCACCCGTAAATATTGTTTGCAATCTTGACGTTTTTTTCTTCAATTTAGTACGTCGCCATCATAACCATTGTATGTGCTTTGCCTAGAATTCTAACTTCAGAAAGCCCTACATCTCATATCATGACGCAAAGTAATACCACAAGATGAGAATCTGTTTGTAAAGGCTCAAACCTTCCCAACCTTTTCCGACTCTCGCCCCCCCCCCCCACCCCCCAACCCTTGAGTAAGTGGCCTTGATGCGGTCAGCAGGCGTTTCTTAGGTGAGTTGCGTTCATTAGACTTCGGAGACAAAGTGTCAGTGTGACACGTGTAGTGGCAAGGAACATTCCAGACGAAGCTTCAAGTTGACAGAAGCCGAACAGCGAGTGTTCCCTGGTCTTTTATTGTCTGAAGCAAGACTCACATAGTGGGACTATATATACAGGTCTTAACGTAGGTGCCATTGCGAACAAGGGTAGGCGCGGAACCGGAAGGGACTGGGCCGACACCTTATAAGGAAGCGGGAAGCCGCGGTTGGCGTGGATTGCTAGAGCGACGGAAAGTAGACATAACATGATGGGCAAGAAACCCGTCTAATAATGGAATGGCTTGAGAATACAATACATAACGAACGAACATAATGGCATGATACATACATTATAGAAGTAATAATATACATTAGATATGATAACAATGATACATGGATATATATAGATACATATAGTTAACAAACACATTAAGATTAATAACAATAATGCATATATAGTTATAAATAGGTAAAATAAAACAACGGTAAAGCACTGTGCACTACTTGTAACACCGTACCTAACACAACCTATTAAGTTATGTAATTTATCTTACATATATATAACTATATATGCATTATTGTTATTAATCTTAATGTCTTTGTTAACTATATGGATATATATATATATATATATATATATATATATATATATATATATATATATATATATATATATATATATAAATATATATGTATGTATCATTGTTATCATATCTAATGCATATTATTACTTGTATATGATTCCTTCCCTTATATCTTCTTTGTCCTGCTTTTGTATGTGATTCGTGCGAATGAACTTCGTGTCTGTTTCATTCACTCTTTTCTGGTCACTGACACAAGATTAATGTACACTTTTTAAACCCGTGGTGTTGATGGTGTTGCGAGGGGCATTGGCCGTTTTATCTTCGAAGAGGAAATGTCAGCCTTGTAAAAATAAGGAGGAATACCTGCCTTGACTCCATTAGGGAATTTGTTCAGATGCTTAGAGTAAGTGGGAAAAGCAATATAAAGGCGTCGATGTAAAATTACATTTTCTACATGTTTTAAATTCTTTTATGTGATTTATTTTTCTATTGAAAAAAAAATCCAAAAGGACTAAGTTTATCTTTCCGAGAAATTACGAGAAGGATGAAAACAGAAGGTAGATCGTGCGAATTTCAGTCCTAAGTCCTAAGCTACAAGTCAGCAAGCAAATGACTCGCTTGCTTCCAAATCAACACCGAAGGTTAACCGCCTCTGTGATAAGACACACTCGCCTGTCTACCCTCTTCGTTCCTATGAATGTACTATAATGAAATGTTTTGTGAATAATTTCAAAATGACAAACACAATCTATATATAATAGGCGCCAGTAAGTGTGTGTGTGTGTGTGTGGTGTATGTATATGAATATGAATATGTATATATATGTATGTGTTTGTGTGTGTGTGTGTATGTATATGTGTATGTATATGTATATGAATATGAATATGTATATGTATATATATGTATGTGTGTGTGTGTGTGTGTATGTATATGTGTATGCATATGTATATGAATATATATGTATGTGTGTGTGTGTGTATGTATATGTGTATGTATATGTATATGAATATGAATGTGTATATGTATATATATGTATATGTGTGTGTGTGTGTATGTATATGTGTATGTATATGTATATGTATATGAATATGAATATATATGTATGTGTGTGTCTGTGTGTGACTCATCAGAAGCCAGTCATTCCCACGAATATGTCCCGTTGTTCCACATTTTTATTTATCCTCTCAGCATCATTATTATGTATGCGTTCATATACACTGTAAATTCAAACCATTCTTTCCCATATGTTTTATTTGTCTTAAATCTCGCTCCGTATGTCAGTCTCTGTCTTTCTGTCTCTCCCTCTTATTCTCATTCTCTCCCTCCCTATGTATGCATATATTTCGCTCCCTCTCTCTCATATTGTTTAGATAGGTCAGTGAGGGATGAGTGCATAGGAGACGGGTTATTCTTATAAATATATTTCATCGTTACACGCTGGTAATATATCATATCAATATTGTATTTATCATATTTATAGGTGACTGTAAATTCGAATATATTTCTCCTCTCCTTACTATCTCTTTCATCTCCCTCCCTGTATATCTGTCTTCTCTCCGTCTGTTTGTCTCCTACCCCGACCCCCTCTCCCTCCATACCCTTCTCTTTTTTTTCTTCACCTTTTTTCCTCAGCCTATTATTTATCCAGTTGCGACACATCTTCGTAATGTTCATTCATGAATAGTAAACATTTATGAAATCTCATGTATGCCCGGCTACATTAGGGTTAATGAAATGATAGTTCCGTGAGGTCACTCGCAGGGCAGGGAAGGACTCGCCTGCTTTCTTGTCGGCAGCACTGTCTCGGATGATGCTCTCGTATCGAAACTGACATATTTGTGGGTAATTTCTAAAGGAAGAGTATAGATAAATTTTCCTTTTTTGGGCAATCAATCTTCAAATATATATCTAAGACATAATTACAAAGAAAATAACCGAAAACATCAAAGGGAATATAGAAATAAGGCAAAACAGTATATGGTTCTCCCGTGGCAACTGGGTTAACAGTAATTTTGTCTTCCTTTCTAAAAGCTGGATATATTTGTAACTGAGATGGAGCTGCGTACATGTGGGAAATAGAAAGAGTCTCGGACACACCATATCGAATTCCATGGAACAACCTGTCGACAGTCCGATGACTCGGCTAAGGCAGTACGATCGTACATTAGACTGGCAGCCATTCCTTCCTCATTTTGGAATAAATTAGAAAAAAAGTATATAAATGAAACAAATTACAAATAAAATCAGTGCGGAAAAATCACAAGCAAAACGTGAATGAAGGGGAGGCATGATGGAACTTTGTCTATCATACAAAGAAGGTAAGCACTTCTAAAGATCGGAAATAGACAATGTAATTGACTAATGTGATGATTATTCAGACCAGTTCAAAAATATTTTAATTGACTAATTGCACATAGGTCGCCCGGCCTCTGTCAGATATTAGAGCAGACTCATATAATCATCACTGGATGTTTATTGAGGCGACCGGCTTATCAGTAGGCGATCAAGCTGCCGCGGAGTTAGCAAGAGGTACATTCGTCTAACCAACCTGGTAGCTGGAATACTCGCTTCCTACTCGCTCCCATAGGTGCCTGGTGTAGATAGAACAAAGTCTGGTCGTTTTGCAACGACCTCCTGCCACCTTCCAGACACCTCTTTCCTGACATGGGGCCATATTCTTGTCATGTATGACCTAGATGTCATACAAGACAATACAGCTAAGGAGAACCACCTTGATTTTCCTGTCTTCAGGAGTCAGTGCCAACAACTCGCTTTCCTTCCCTGAGTGTGAGTGTGGCCTGATCTTTAGGGACAATGATCATACCTTTATATCTATCAACTGGGATTATTACCCGGCATTGGCTCTGAATATCCTCGCCACCTGATAGGTGTTGATGTAGTTTTTAAGTTTAGAAGTTACCATAAACTGGGGCTCCAGGCTCTCCCCTAGAGGTTCTCCTAGGCTTATTATAGCAATTCCTCCGAACCGTTGCCGGAGGTTCGGAGGGTCCTGCTATTTGTTGATGCTTTAATTCATAATCTCACGCCTTTATCCACCACTGGGGCGCTGTGCATTGAACCTTATCTTCAACAGCAAACATGAGAGCATATGTAGAGGCCTGCATGGCAGGGACTGCTTAATCCTAGCTTTGCTCTAGAGTCCAGCTGATTGAACTGACTAAATCAAGATCAGGTCAACCGTCTTGCTAGAATATTAGGGACCAAAGAGGCTGTTGTTAGCTAATGGGCGTACAGGAGGAGGGTGAGTTCATCTGAGAAGGGAGCTTAAGCCTCCGCACCACATCTCTGTTACTATTGGATGCAAGGTACTTTATTATTCCAATCGTGTATAGCAGATGAATGTTGTAACCAGTCTTCGATTCCGCCTTTCCTATCTCTCTTGGTTTTCAAAAGTTTTCAAGATCTTCCATACATGTATGGTACAAACTCATTTCCTCCATCTTTGTGGAGTTAAGACCTGTACTGTTATCCTTTGATGGCTGTCTGTTCAATATGGTGAAGCTCATGTCATTACTCATATAAAGGCCTAGATCTCATACAACTTCTTTCTGTTTAATCTCTTCTTCTTCAACATATAACAAGTTCCATATTTCAGTTGGACTATACTTTATAATTTCATATACATTAGCAATGACTTTCGTATTATTTTCATTTGCCCAATAACAAACGGTATGAAGTTTGATATCAGAACAAAAAATATGGGTGTACTTATTCCTGTATAATCCACAGTGATGCTACTTTAGAGTTTGATATTTTCATCATAGTCTCTAATCATGATTTGAGGCCGAAGAACGGACCCTTGTCCTTTCTTGGTTATACCTATTCCTTAAAGCCTCATCCAATTTTTTGCTTTCTCTTAAAGCACTCAGAATTAATGTTTCATTAAGTTGTCATTTTGTTATATCTCAATACTTTCTTGTTAAATGTTTTTTTCCTTTTTTTTCTTTAAATATGATTTTCTTATTTTACCTCAACATTATATATAAACAATCTATTTCCTCTGTATGCCACATCATCTCTGTTATTCTCTAGTTGTGGTTTCTGACAACCCGCCAGTTAGTCTCCTCATCTGTTGATTATTGTTCTGTTTGAGCTAATCATAATTTGTTCTCCCTTACTTTAGTACTTAAAAGGTAATGGTACCTATATATATATTCTTTTTATTTCTAATACATCCTGTTTCATTTTACACATTTCTTTTATTTTTATATTAATTAAGCACGGGCCCTTAAAATTTTCCAGCCATAATATTTGCATTTTTTTCATATTTTTTTTAGTGGCTATATTTCCTCCACTTTTTCATTTTAGGTATGCTGATTTGTTCTTCATCCATGCACGGCATCGCTCATTTTCTTGACCTCTTTTTTAAACTGTTTCCACTACTCAGCCCCTTTCTGGCACATCAGTAGCCTTCCTTGTTCTATTTTTTATCTCAAATTGGGTCATGCATAAAATGAGCTTGTGACACTTCGTCACAATTTCGTATTTTTCAAGCCCTATTTCAAGGCAAGGGATATATCCAGTACAAACCTCTCTGAACCAGCTTTTCAACTTTTCTTATAAGATATACATTCGTTTTATTTGAGGTTCCCTTTCTCTTGTTTAAATAACCATTTTCAAACCTATAACAATTTCCCTAACATATTGGTTGACAATATGTATTTTTTTTTTAACAATAAAGTTGTTTGAGGCTGATCAAAGCCACCTTGGAATGCGGAAGGACAACCCACCGTGTTTGTCCCACTCCCTCTCCTGGATTCCACTTTCTTTTTGTTCTGTTTTATTTGCTGTGTTCACAATCATTTTCTTCCTCTTTCTCTTATATATATAT
>BOPN01008631.1:0-2500 GCA_017312705.2 Penaeus japonicus | reverse complement strand
CAAGGGAAGCAGCGATGGAAAACGAGCGAAAAGAAAGAACGGAGACAGAGAGGAATGAAATGAGAAAAACAGACGGAGACGGCAGTGGAAACGGAATTGACAATGAAGGTAGTAGCAGCAACAGCGGAAGTGGAGGTGGGAACAGTGAATGGAAAGTGGAAGAAGTAAAAGAAAACAGTGACGAGCAAAGCGGGAAGAAAGAAAGCGATGGCGGAGACGGAGACGGCAGTGGAAACAGAAGTGAAACAGAGGAAAGAAAAAATCAAACAGATAAAACTGCAAGAAAAGAAGAGATGAAAAGGGAAAAAGAAGAAATGAAAAGGGAAAAGTATGAAATAAAAATGGCAAGGAAAGCAGCGATGGACAGAGAGCGAAGCGAAAGAAAGAAGTCGGGGAAAAAAGACGGAGCCGGCAGTGGAAGCGGAAGTGAAGACGATAGCAATGTCTGAAGAGGGGGTTGGAAAGGAAGGAAGAGAGGGAGTAAAATAATGTAATGTAGAGGTGGGAAATTAAAGTAATCTCGCTGCTATTACCACCTTGAAAATAAAGAAGGGTATAAGGTAATATAGAAAATGTATCTAAAAAAATATATATATATTGATAGGTTTCAGCGTTAATATGTAAAAAATATTGTAACTTTCTTTATTTTTCCTTGAAATTACTTCATAAATGCTCCTGATCAAATCTCAGTTGGCTTAATAAATAAACAGTTATTATAATTTGTCTATTCTTTGTCTTATTTTCACTGCATTGAGGGGAAAATACTAATGACTTCTCAAAACATACGCCATCAATTAGAGGCTACGCATTTACTATCACATCCTCTGAAGAGAAGTCTTTTGCCACCAGGCAACTAGCATGAAACTTTCCCTAGAATTCCTCATCAGTTTAATCCTGAGTAGGCACTAAAAGGCATCTCCTGGAGGAGCCCCAGTATCACAAGGTCTTGACCCATCTGGGATAACTAAGACATGTCTAGTTAAGTTTTTCTCTTAGGTCAGATGGGAAGCCCCAATACCTTGGGGTGAGAGGTGGCGTCAAGGTCATGCATGACACAAAAGCCAAATATCATCTTGACTTTTCTGTCTACAAGCTCACATTCAACCCATCCATGAACTTATCGGTTTTCTGGAGGAAGGTGAGTGTAGTGTGACTATTAGGGACAATTTTCATGTCCAAACCCCTGGCAACTCGGATTGTTAGCTGGCATTGCCCTTACTACTTGAAAGGCGTTGTCAAAACTCTCTGGTTTAGAGTGTACCTTAAACTGTGATAAGTGTCCGTTGCCGTCCAAGGCTGCTTTTTGCCCTTCTTCCGAACCGACACTGGAATTTTGGCTGAGGGGCTGGTTTTGGTCATAAAGTTTTTACAGATATATCTTCTATGCCGACGTCTTTGTTGCTGTTACTGATCGAGTCATCAACATTAGAATCAGACAGGGCCATGTGGTAACACTTCAATTCATTTTCTCACGCCCCCACTCAGCAATGACTCTATTAAGGGGAAGTTGTGTAATGGGCCTTGTGCTGTTAAGCTACAGGGGTTGTGAGAGGATATACACAGCCCACACCTTGCATTGGTGGCCCTTTCAGGACCATTGTCAGGGCTGCAAGGCAAAGACTGCTTGACCATAGCCTAGCTCAAGACCAGCCGATTACCCTAAGAGATCAGGCCGCTCATCTTGTTAGTAAATGGAAAATATGCATATGTATATATATATATATATATATATATATATATATATATATATATATATATACATCTTTTGCAGATGATACAAGGATAAATACGTCAATAAATCTATTAATTATGTAAGACAAGCTAAATGAGGATCTACATACCATCTGCAAATAGGCAAAGGAAAACAATATGAAATTCAGTGCTGATAAATTTGAAATTATAGGGTATAGTACAACTGGAAATCTGAGACCAAGATCTTATTTGGTTGAAGGAAAAGAGATTAAAGAGAAAAGAATGGTATAAGATCTTGGACTTTATTTAAGCAATGACATGAATTTCAGTCACCATATAGAACAGACATTCATAAAAGGAAACATTGTGAGTGGATGGGTGATGAAGATTTTAACACGAGGGATCCAGATCACCTTCTGCCACTATGGAAAACAGTAGTGATTTCAAGATTGGAATTTCATTGCTAAGTATAAAACATGTAATGTTATTAGAAGAAGATCAAAAAGTATTTACAAGAAAAATGGGCCAAATGATAAGTCTTAGCTACCTATTCTTATTCTTATTACAAACACGAATGGAAAGATAATTTGTTATATATGTATGGAATATTATCGAAAATCTATCACCAAATCAAAAAGATGTAGAGGAAAGGGGGATTAAAGCAGGACATCCCCCTAGGCAGGAACGAACATGTTACCATGCTGGATCACTATTAAGAAAAATGAAGAATCGAAGTTTCCTAATAAATGGTCAAAAATAATTAAATAGTGTGCCGAATGTTGTTAGAAAAATATGCATATATATATAT
>BOPN01008630.1:22500-30000 GCA_017312705.2 Penaeus japonicus | reverse complement strand
GTCTTGTTATTCACTTCGTTCTCCTGTTTTCTTTCTCGTAATAATTACCATATTTTCATTATCGGTTTCATATCTTCTTTTTATTTATTTTTTTATTTATTTTATTTTATTTATTTATTTTTATCTGGTACTACTCCCTTTGTTTTTCTTTCTTCTAAAATGTTGTTTCCTACGTCATCGTCATCGTCATCGTCATCACCATCATCATCGTAATGACAATTCCTATGGCACCATTCCCAGTCCCGAAATTTCATGATGACGTTGCTATACATACATACCGATGACGATAACCATGATGATTATAGAAGTAATAACATTGATAATAAATGATATTAATGAAAAAATAGTAATGGTGATGATGATGATAATATTGGCGATGGTGATGATTGTGGTGATAGTGATGATGATGTTGTTGGTGGTGATGGTGATGATAATGATGATGATAATGGTGGTGATGCTGATGATGGTGTTGGTGATAGTGGTAATGCTGCTGCTGATGGTGATGGTGGTGGTGATTTTGATGATGATAGTGATGATAATGTTGGTGATGGAGATGATGATGATGATGATAATGATAACAATAATGATAATAGCAACAATAAAAACAACAATAGCAATAACGATAACAATTAGTAAACAAACAGTAAAACAATAACAAATCAACAATGATGATAAAAACATCAAAACGCAAACAATAACAACAACAAACGATAGTAATAAAACCAAAGGCAAAATTCTACTAAATTCCCTCTGAGTGAGTAAGGGTTGTCTCGGTGTCTGGTATCAATGATTCACCATCAGTGGCAGACATTCACTCCCGTCTGGCATCGCTGTAAGTGCTCCGCCTCTGAGCACAGTTAGTGGATTTCTGGACTGGAACTGTGGACTGTGTGTGGGGGGGGGAGAGAACAGTCTACTTACGTACAGATGTTCTTCTTGTTCTTGTTCTTCTTTTTTTTCCTTTTTTTTTATCTTTTCTTTCTTCTTCGTACTAATTATTTTTGTATTTTTTTTTTACTTTCTATTTCTTTATATTCTTCCTCGATGTTTTTTTTTTTCTTTATTCGTCATTTTCTTTTTTGAAATCTTCGTCTTTCTTAATACTTTTAGTTTTTTTTTCCCCTCTCTATTTCTTGTTTTTTGTTAATTCTTTTATTCTTCCTCTCCCCGTTTTCTTTTCTTTTTCTCGTCACTCCCCCTCCTTTCTCTCTTCTTTTCCTCCTCCTTCTTTCTATCTCTTTCTCCTGCCCCTCTTTCTCTTGCGTTCTTCCCCCCCCCCATTCTCTCTCTTTTTTCCCCCCATCTTCCTTTCTCTTCATTCCCTCCCCCTTTCTCTCACTCTCCTCTCCCCACTTTGCTCTCTCACTCCTCTCCCCCTCCTTTCTCTCTCTCTTACCCCCCTCTGTCTCTCTCCCTCCCCCCTCCTCCCTCACCATAGTCTCGCTTTCTCCCCCCCTCCCCCCTCCCCCCTTTCTCCACCTCACAATCGGCATGACACCCGCGTCTGCGAGTTTATGGGCCGTAAAGTTTAATGTCCTGCCATGACCGATCCTGAAGCTTGGTTACTTCCCCTCTCTCCTCCTCCCTCCTCTCCTCCTCCCTCCTCTTTCCTTTCCTGTCTCCTCTTTCCTTTCCTGTCTCCTCCTTCCTTTCCTGTCTCCTTCCTCTCTTCCCCTCTTCTTCTCCCTTCTTTTTTTCCTCTTTACACTCTCTTCACATTCCCTCCTCTTCTTTCTTCTTCCCTGCTCTCGTTCCCCATATCCTCCTCTTCCCTCCTTACCCCTTACCCTCTCTTCTCCCTTCCTCCCCTCCTTACCCTCTCTCTCCTCTCCCCTCCTCTACTTCTTACCCTCTCTCTCCTCTCCCCTCCTCTACCCCTTACCCTCTCTCTCCTCTCCCCTCCTCTACCCCTTACCCTCTCTCTCCTCTCCCCTCCTCTACCCCTTACCCTCTCTCTCCTCTCCCCTCCTCTACCCCTTACCCTCTCTCTCCTCTCCCCTCCTCTACCCCTTACCCTCTCTCTCCTCTCCCCTCATCTCTCCCTTACCCTCTCTTCTCTCATTTACCCCTTGCCGTCTCCCTTCCTTACCCTCTCGTCTCACCTCCTCTCCCCTCTCGTCTCACCTCCTCTCCCCTCTCTTCTCCCCTCCTTACCCTCTCGTCTCACCTCCTCTCCCCTCTCTTGTCCCCTCCTTACCCTCTCTTCTCCCATTTACCCCTTACCCTCTCCCCACCTTACCCTCTGGCCTACCTCCTCTCCCCTCTCTTCTTCCATCCTAACCCTCTCGTCTCACCTCCTCTCCCCTCTCTTCTCCCCTCCTTACCCTCTCGTCTCACCTCCTCTCCCCTCTCTTCTCCCCTCCTTACCCTCTCGTCTCACCTCCTCTCCCCTCTCTTCTCCCCTCCTTACCCTCTCGTCTCACCTCCTCTCCCCTCTCCTCTTCCCTCCTCTACCTTCCTATTTCCACCTCAATACATGTTCCGACAGATACAAAGGGGCAAGGGACAGATTGCGTAGTGACAAGGGGAATCACTGCTATTGTCACTGTCAGAGAAAGAGAGAGAAGAGAAGGGAAGGAAGAATGGAAAATCGAGAAAGGAAATGGTTGAAAAGAAAAATGAGAAACGAACGAAGAAGAATGTGAAGAAGAAAGAAAAGGTTAAATGTTCGATTAAAAAAAAGTTCTAATGATTAGAAAAGTAGAAATTCAGAAAAAAGTAAGGGATATGTCGAATGTAAAGTCAGAAAAAAAAGGATATTAAGAAGCAACTATTGCAAAGTTCAAAAAGCAGAATAGATAAAGGAGATGAAGTTATAAACACATACCTGAAATTTACAACTTGAAATCGGTTTTCTTGATTGCTAGAAGAAAATAAGAAGAGGAGGAAAAGTAAAAAGATATAAGAGAATAAGAAGAATCTTTAGAACATGATGTTTATAACTGATACTGTCACTAAAAAAAAAAAAAAAAAAAAAAAAAAAAAAAAAAAAAAAAAAAAAAAAAAAAAAAAAAAAAAAAAAAAAAAAAAAAAACACTCTCAAAATAAGGTAAAATAGCGTAAATCTGACACATATTTCCATTTCCAAATAAATCAGATAAAATTAGCCAAGCTAACACCATCAAATCCTCTTTTTACAAATTAAGTACAATTCATAGTTACGAAATAAATATTGATTACTGTCAGTAGTATTGAAGTTGCAAATTATTTTGTTTTATTACACTAGATTACAATACATTCTAGATACATTCTCCTCAGACTGGTTGAAAACAAAACAACGAAGGGAAACACAGGAGAACACACGCCTTTTCGTGTGTTTTCTTGTGTTTAACTTCGTTGTTTTGTTTGAATTTTATCGCTCTGTGCCATTAAGATTATTCTTAATGATGTTATGATTGTTATTATAATTATTGCTATCCTGGTTATCATTATGATAATTCAAACTAAAATAATTATCCTTATGATCTTTTGAATACTATCATCACCATCATTAAATAATTTATCACTATTATTATCATCATCGATATCATCGTTATCATTATTATCATGAAAATCAGCATATTAACAACAGAAACCCACCACAAAATACAATCTAAAACGCCATATATATGTAAAAAAGTTAAAACTACAGCATCAAGACAAGTTACAGTACACATGACGCCAGACTCCAGTCACTATATATATATATTTTAAAACTACAGCATCAAGACAAGTTACAGTACACATGACGCCAGACTCCAGTCACTATATATATATATTTTTTTTCTTTTCTTCCTTCCACACGAACCATCTATTTATCAAGGGACCTCACAATGGGAATTTGTAAGAAGGGAATTTTACCCTTTACGTCTTCGGTGCCAGAGTGTTATTTTCTGCCGAGAAGATATTTTGCTTACGTTGAATAAAACGAATTTGCTAATCTTGGTGGCAGATGGTGTTTGCATATCAATTATTAGTGAACTGTATATATTTGATTATCATTGTTGTTGGTGGTGTTTTTATTACTATCATCATTATCATCATCGTTATCATTATTTTTTTTATCATTATCGTTATCATCACCATTATTGTCGTAATCATTATTGATATTACTTATATCATTATTATCAGAACCATTGTTCTTATTAATACTGCTACTTCAACTACTAATCTCATTGTTATGATCATTATTATTATTATCATTATTGTAATTATCACCATTATTATCATATCGTTATTATTGTTATAATTTTCAATATCACAACCTTAATTATCATTACTATCAACATTATTAGCAGTGGTATTGGGAGTATTGTTATGATTGTAAATTCCATTATTTTTATTGTTGTCATTATTATCATTTTTATCACTGTTGTTGATCTTGCTTTTCCTATCTTATCATCATCATTATCACTGTAAAAATCCATATCCTTATCATCATTATCATTATCATCATCTTCAAAATTATCATTATCACTTTCATTATAATCACCATTGCTATCATAATCGCTATAATTCTGCTTATTATTGTTATCATCATTCAAATTACTCTCATCGTCATTATAAATGTCTGTAAATAATCCATGTTATTACTAACGCCACTATGATTATTGCGATTCTTCCTTTTTATTATCATTGATATTACTTCATGATAAGGATGATAATGATCATCATCATCTCATGATCATCATTACCACCATCACTATCCTTAGCATCATTATCAACATTACTCTCCCTATCATTATGATCATCATTGAAATATTCATAATCATTATTGCAATCATGATGATCATCAATATTGCAATCATCATTATCGTCATTATCCTCACTATCATCAACTTGGCCGTCATCCTCGTCATCGTCAGGTGTGAAGCGACGAGCGTGATTAACCAGAAGACTTGACGAAGCGATCTTAAATGGAGACTGGCCAGGAACTCAGGTCATTTAGGGTCAGGGGAAAGAAATGAGAAGAAAGGGAGGATTGGGGATGGGAGAGAGAGAGAGAGAGAGAGGAGGGAGGGAGGGGAGAGAGAGAGAGAGAGAGAGAGAGAGAGAGAGAGAGAGGGAGGGAGGGAGAGAGAGAGAGAGAGAGAGAGAGAGAGAGAGAGAGAGAGAGAGAGAGAGAGAGAGAGAGAGAGAGAAAGCATGGTAAAAGGGGGAAATAGACACAAACACATAAATAGCTGCAGTTTCAGGAAGGGAATGAAAAAACACAATATAAAGTTGTCAAGATGGAGAGGCAAAGAGAGAAAGAAGAAGAGGAAGAAAGAAGGGAACTGGGAAGATGAGGGGGATAGAAGTAAAATGAAGGAGGGGAGAGACGTGTTGAAGGAGGGAGAGAGAAGGAATAGAGAATAGAGAAAGAAGGAAGGTGGAGAGACAGGATTGAGGACAAAGAGAAAAGAGGCAAGAAAGGGAGGGAAGATGGGGAATGGAAAAGAAGGGAGGTGGGGCAGGGGGAGAGGGGGGGGGGGAGGAATAAAAACAGAAAGGAGAAAGAGGAAGAGTAACAGAAAGAGAAGGGAGAGGGAGGAAGAGAGTGTGGAAGAATAAAAGATAAACCAAAGGAGGCGTGGAAGAAAAAAAAAAAATAGGAAGAAGACGAGAATAGAGAAGAAACAGAGAAAGAGATGACAGAGAGAAGGGAGAGGCAAGGGAGGAGAAAGCGATATATCCGTCGCCATGGGAACATCTTGCATCTCACGCGGCTAATGCACTTGACTGTCCCCCCGTGTTTTATATCTCGCGTGCGGCTTGTGTCTGGCAACCGCTTGCGTTCACAGTCGGAAGGAGGAGGGAAGAAGAAATAGAAGAAGGAGGTGAAGAAGAAGGAGAGGATGGATAAGAAGGGGTAGAAGGAGAAGAAGGAGAAGAAGGGAAAGAAGGAGAAGAAGGAGAAGAAGGGGTAGAAGGAGAAGAAGGATTAGAAGGAGAAGAAGGAGAAGAAAGAGAAGAAAGAGAAGAAGGGAAAGAAGGAAAAGAGTGAGAAGAAAGAGAGGAAGGAGAAGAAGGAGTAGAAGGAGAAGAAGGAGAAGAAAGAGAAGAAAGAGAAGAAGGGAAAGAAGGAAAAGAGTGAGAAGAAAGAGAGGAAGGAGAAGAAGGAGAAGAAGGGAAAGAAGGAGAAGAAGGAGAAGAAGGAGAAGAAGGAGAAGAAGGGGTAGAAGGAGAAGAAGGAGAAGAAGGAGAGGAAGGAGAGGAAAGAGAAGAAGGAGTAGAAGGTGAAGAAGGAGAAGAAGGAGAAGAAGGAGTAGAAGGAGAAAGAGGAGAAGAAAGAGAAGAAAGAGAAGAAGGGAAAGAAGGAGAAGAGTGAGAAGAAAAAGAAAAAGGAGAAGAAGGGAAAGAAGGAGAAGAGGGGAAGAAGGAGAAGAAGGAGAAAAAGGAGATGAGGGGAAGAAGAAGAGGGAGAAGAAGGAGAAAAAGGAGATGAGGGGAAGAAGAAGAAGAGGGAGAAGGAGAATATGGAGAAGAAGGGGAAGGTGAAGGAGGAAAAGAAGGAGAAGAAGAAGAAGGAAAAGAAGAAAATGAAAAGGCAAAAGGAGGAGAAGGTGAGGAAGACAAAAAAAAAAAAACAACAACAAAAAAACGGAGAGGAAAGAGGAGAAGGAAAAGAAACGGAAGAAGAAGGGGAAGGAGAAAGAGAAGAAGGTGAAGAAGAAGAAGGAGAAGAAGAAGAGAAAGGGAAGAAGAAGAAGAAAAAGAAAGGGAAGGAGAAGGAGAAGAAGAAGAAAGAGAAAAAGAAAAAAGAAAGAGACGGAGATGGAGAAGAAGATGAAGAAGGAGAAGGAGAAGAAATAAGAAGAAAAAGTAGGAGAATATGGGCATAAGTAAGAGGAAGAGAAAGATAGATAATAATAACAAGGATAATAATGATAATAATGATAACAACATATTTAACAATGATGATAACAATTATCTCTCACACACACTCTCTCTAGCTCTTTTACACCCTCGCTCTCCCTCTCTCCCTTATTCCCTTGCTCCAGTAATGGTAATGATGGTAATAATGACAATAACAACGGTAATAATAACAAATATAACAGTAATGATAATTATGATAATAAACATGATGATTGGAATGATAATGATAACAATGATGATAAGACAATCATGATAATAACACTAATGATAACAACAATTACCATAACCTCAATCATAACAACAACATCTATCAACTAGACTAAACTAACACTAACAAACATAAATGAGAAACGGAAATGAGAATGATTGAGATATAGCGAAAAATTAAACAACAACATAAAAAAAAATAAAGATATGAATATCTGAATATAAATGAGTGTATGTCTCCGAGAAATGAATAAATAAATAGTAATTGCACACGAATTAAAATGCAGATTTAATCAATATCGTATACATGTTTTGAAAGCGTTTTGTGTAATGGACAAATCATTCTGGGAAAAATGTATATGTTTTCGAAAAATTCTCTAAGCCGATTTGCATATTGTAGCTCGCATATTGGTAATAACGAGAGGGAGAGAGCGACAGAAGGAAAGTCAAAAAGAA
>BOPN01008630.1:10000-17500 GCA_017312705.2 Penaeus japonicus | reverse complement strand
CAAAATTTCGTGACCATGAATATCAAGCCATAAATCTGGGATTCAGTCCAGTGAAAGCCATTCCATAAATCTAAGGCCCTGTAATTCGTCGAGATAAGACAACAACAACAAAAAAATTAGTCTCAAACGAGGTAGAATATCAAACGCTCTTTATTTCGAAATCATTGTTTAAATCAAATATAAAACTGAGAGGAAATAAATAAAATTTAACTGGTAGTCGAGGAATTTCTAAATAATTTTTAATGATTCTTTTGAACAACTTTTTTTTTTTTTTTTTTTTTTTTTTTACCAGCTTCCTTTCCTGCCTTCAGTATCATTTGGCTCCTTCAAGTAATAATAGATTGAGGAGCCTCGCTTTCACTTATATCAACATAGAAAACGACCTTTTTGTGAAGGAGGGGGAGAAATTCGTTGACCTCGGAATTGCAAATTGGCCTTATGATTATCACCTGTTCTGTGTGCAATGAAATTACAATAAAATCTTTCAATTAAAAGTCACGCGACTGAGAAACAGGAGGGTCTGTTAGCCAGTAGGTTCGAGGCATCGTCCAAGCCCCTTTGACAGGTTGTTTGTGACGTAAAACCAAATCGATCCTTTATTTAAAGCCTACTTATACTTTTCACAATCGCATTCTGATTGCTTATAATGGATCTATTCTTCATTCATTGCTTGACCATCATTTAATCGAAAATCAACGGTCAAAAAAATAATGGCTACTCTAGCAATCTTATGAAAAAAGTTACCTGGCTGATAAAAAGACATAAGCTTCAAGACGTGAAGAAACACATTCCACGTAATAAACATCAGGAAAAGTCGAAACTAAGCTCTAGAGAGAAAAAGAAGAGCAAAAAGCAATGAAAAAAGAAAGAAGTGGGAGGAGAAAAGAGCAAGGAATTTTTTTGGGAAAATACTCAAGAGAAAAATTAAGGTTGACACCCACCCACATGAAAAAACAGGACCCCTGAAATACTCCAAAAATAGCACACCGCTATCTACTCCGATGAATGAATATGTATATGAATATATATATATATATATATATATATATATATATATATATATATATATATATATATATATATACATATATATACATATATGTATATATATATATATATATATGTATATATATATATATATATATATATATATATATGTATATATATATATATATATATATATATATATATATATATATATATATATATATATATATATATATATATATATATATATATATATATATATATATGTATACACACACACACACACATATGTATATATATATATATATATATATATATATATATATATATATATATATATATATATATATATATATATATATATATACATATACATACACTCTCATACACTCATCACTTACTCACCTTCTTTCCTACCCACCTTCCCTCCCTTCCTACCACCCTCCCCCTCCTTTCTCTATTCTCCCTCTCTCCCTTTCTCCTACTCTTCCCTCCTTTACTACCATCCCCTTAATCCCTCCTTTATTCCTTACCTAACCCCTCCCCTCCCCCCTATTCCTCCTTTCTTCCCACCTTCCAACCTCCTTACTTCCACCATCCCTCTCCCTTACTTCCCCACCCTCCTTCCCTCCTTACCCACCCTCTCTCCAGCTTCCCAACCTTCCTCTCACCCTCCTTCTTTACCGTCCCTCCTTCCCTATCCCTCCCTTACCTTCCACCCCCTCCTTACCTTCTTTCACCCTCCTCCCTCTCTCTCTCTTCAGATCCTGCAGTAAAATCGCTGGTGTGCACCACTGACTTGCGTTCTCCCTGCTCTCTCTGTCTTGCAATTTCTTGTCATCTTGTACCTGCAAAAGGGAAGGGGTGGGAGGTGGGTAGTGGATGGTGGGTGATGGGTGGTGGGTGGTGGGTAGATGTTGGGTGGAAAATGGGGTTTGAGGTATGGGGATGGGGGCAGGGTGTAGGGTGGGAGGGGTTTTCTACGAAAGAGGGTTGAGGGTCCAGGAATAAGGTAATGTGGAAAGGATAAATGAGAGAGATAGAGGGGAGGGAGAATGGAGGGAAAAGAGAGGAAGGCAGAGGCGTGAGGAGTGGGAGGAGGAAAAATGGAGAGGTGGAGAGAGGGGGAAAGAGAGAGGAGAAGAGAGGAGAGGAAAGAGGGAAGTGAAAGGGAAATGGATGATGTGGGGGAGAAATGACGAAAGAAGGAGGGAGGAAATAAAAATAAAAAGGAGCTTCATAAGGCCATCCAGATAATGAATAGTCACAACATAAGTAATTTCTCGTTCATTGAAAAGGGGGAAATTTAAAAAAAAAACAAGGGAAAACTAGAATGAAATAAAAGAAAAATGATGATGATAATGATGATACTACTACTACTTCTACTAATTATGATAATAATGATGATGATAATAAAAATGATAATAATAAAATTATGATGATATCAATGAAGAGAATGGTAATGATTAAGATTAAAGATTATTCGCATGCAATTGAATTCCGTAATACGACTCTCTAGAAATCTACGGTAACAAACCCACGTTTAACAAGTATGCTCAATTAGAGATATTTTTCCCCCATTAATTGAGCATGATATATATATAAAATACGAACTGCTGCAAATTAAACATGTAAATTCATTACGTGCGTGAGTGTATAAAACTAGAACGCACATACACATGTACAATACACACACACACACACAAGCAGCGACCGTGGCGGAGGGATGGGGAGGAGGAGGGGAGTGAGCGTTGGGGTGGGGTGGGGGGGGCAGAGAAGAGAGGACGAAATGGAGAAAAAGAGAGAGGAGAAGCAGAGGAGAGGGGAGAGAAGAGAGGGAAGAAGGAAGAAAGGATGACGTAGAGATGGAAGGAAAAATAGGAGAGGGAAGGGGAGAAGAGGTAGAGGTGAGACAGGAAGGTGGAAAGAGAGGAGAAAGAGGAGAAAGAAGAAAGAATAGATAGAGGAGAGAGGAGAAACATTAGAATTGAGAGAAGAAAGGAGAAAGAAGAGGGAAAGAGAGAGAGGCAAGGGACAAGAGAAAAAGTAGAAGAGAGAAAGGGGACAAGGAAAAGGAGAGAAGACACAAGAGAGGAGAGAAAGAAATGGAAAGAGAAGCCATCCTAGAAATGAGAAAGAGGAGAGGGAAGAGAAAGAAGAAAATGAGAGAACAAAAGAGAAGAAAGAAAGGAGAGACAAGGCAACAGAAAGGAAGGAGAGAGAGAAAGAGAGAGAGAGAGAGAGAGAGAGAGAGAGAGAGAGAAAGAGAGAGAGAGAGAGAGAAAGAGAAAGAGGGAGAGAGAAAGAGAGAGAAGCTATATGTCGCCGGCAGAAAATATGGCCCGGTGTCCGCAGAATGCAATGTTCAGCCTTTTTAAATTATCCTCTAATACCTCACTGATGTGGAGGCCGGTGGTCAGCAAAGGAGGGGGAGGGGGAAGGGGGAAGGGGGAAGGGAGGGTGTGGGGGGAGGCCAGTAAGTCGTGAAGGTCGCAGGTCGTTATCACTCTTCGGCGCGAGGTCACAGCACGGGCCCGTCATTATCCGGCCGCCGTGTTTTTACCCGACATTAATGGGATAACGAGCAGCGGCCTCGTAATTACTCGGGAACCGACCATTACCGTCCGATCACTACTCTGCTTATTGGAATCACCCGGTGGTTGCGGACATTACTTCTCACCCCCACCCCCACGCTGAACACACACTCCCCTAGATCCTATGTTTCTCCCTCTCCCCTCCCTTCCCTTCTCATCTCCTTCCCATTCCCGATCCCCTGACCACTCCCCTGGATTTGATATCCTCCTCCATCTCCCCCTACTTCTGCTCACTCCCTACCCAACCTTCTCCTTGCCTTCTCTGGGGGTAGAGGAAGGGGGCAGGGGAGGAGGGAGGGGAGGAAAAGGTGAGAGGGGGTGAGGGAGGGAAGGAGAAGAGTGGATGGGGAGAGGAGGAATGAGAGGGGGATAGCCTAGGGAGGGGAGTGAGAGGAGGGTGGGGGGGGACCCAGAGGAAGAGGAGACAGAGGGAAGGGGAGGGACATGTAGGAGGAGGAGGAGGGAGGAGGGGGAGGAGAAGAGGAGGAAAGAGGGGGAGGAGATGAGGAGGAGGAGGAGGAGGGGAAAGAGAATAGGAGGCTAGAGGGGTGGAGATGAGGAGGAGGAGGGGAAAGAGAATAGGAGGTTAGAGAGGTGGGGTGAAGGGGAGAGGGGGGGGGGGGGAGAACAATCACTCAGATTATCACGCGTTTTGCTTAATACAGACACGGTTATCGAGGCTTCCACAACAGTCCTGTTAACGGAGTCCAGGGCAACGCAACAGTGGGAGAGCGAGAGGCAGAATAATGCGGCGATAGAGACAACGTGTAATTGAGATAACGAGGCGAGGAGACGGAGGAGAGAGGAATGAAGTGAGAGATAGGGAGAAATAGCGAGGGATGGAGAGAGGGAGGAGAGGAAACGGAGGGGTGGGGGTGGGGGGGGGGGGAGGGAGGGAGGGAAGGAGGAAGAGGGAAAAGGAAAGAGAGGGAAAGAGAGAGACAGAGAGAGAGATAGACAGATAGATAGATAAATAGATAGATAGAGATAGATAGATAGATAGATAGATAGATAGATAGAGAGAGAGAGAGAGAGAGAGAGAGAGAGAGAGAGAGAGAGAGAGAGAGAGAGAGAAAGAGTTAGATAGATAGACGGGGATAGATGATAGATGATAGATGAATAGATTTGTAAAGAAATAGGAAGATAGACAGAGAAAGAGAAAGAGAGAGAGAGAGAGAGAGAGAGAGAGAGAGAGAGAGAGAGAGAGAGAGAGAGAGAGAGAGAGAGAGAGAGAGAGAGAGAGAGAGAGAGAAAGAAAGAGTGAGATAGATAGACGGATAGATGATAGATGAATAGATTCATAAAAAAAATATGAAGATAGATAGAGAAAGAGAGAGAGAGAGAGAGAGAGAGAGAATATATATATATATAGGGAGAGAGAAAGAGAAAGAGAGAGAGAAATCCAGAGACCAAACGAAAGTGACAAAAGCAGACACAGAAGCGCAACGTTCGCAGAGAAGCGCCTCGAGTTGTGTTTTATCCGGACACATAACGCACTCCCGATCTCCCGCCCCTCCGACCCCCTGACCTCCTGATCGATCTCTCCGACTCCCGACTCACCTCCCCTCCCGACTTCTCCGACCCCCCCCTCCCGACCCCCTCCGACCCCTAACGACCCCCTCCCGACCCTCCGACCCCGACCCTCCGACCCTGACCTTCCCGTTCCCTCCGACCCCCGCCCTCCTCCGACCACCCCTCCGACCTCAACGACCCCCTCCGACCTCCCCTAACGACCTCGACCCCCTCCGACTTCGATACCTCCACCTCCTCTTCCGACCCCCCTCCGACCCTCTAACGACCCCCCTCCCGACCCTAACGACCCCTCCGACCCCTCTGACTCCCCGACTCGACCTCCCCTGACCTCCCCTCCGACCTCTAACGACCTCCTCCGACCCCTCCGACCTCTCCGGACCCCCCTAACGACCTCTGACTCCCCCCCCCCCCCCCCCCGTCCGGTATCAGAGCGAGGCAGACGGTTCGCGCCAAACAACGGGAACGGAAGCCAGACCTCGGCGGAAAATCTTGATAAGGAAGAGAACACTGGAGGATGGCGGAGGTGGCGTGGGGTTAAGGAGGGAAGGGAGGAGGAAAATGAGGGAGAAGGATAGGGAAGGAGGGTATGAGGGAGGAGGGAGGAGGGAGGAAGGGACGGAGGGGGAGTGGGAGTGGGAGGAGGGGTGATATAGGATGAGGAGGAGGAGGAGGGGCCGAAGAGCGAACTGAGGGAGGGAAGGAAGGGGTTTAGGAGGAGGATGGAGGAGGATGGAGGAGGAAAATGAGGGAGAAGGATAGGGAAGGAGGGTATGAGGGAGGAGGGAGGAAGGGATGGAGGGGGAGTGGGAGTGGGAGGAGGGGAGATATAGGATGATGAGGAGGGGCCGAAGAGCAAACTGGGAAAGGGAAGAAAGGGGTTTAGGAGGAGGATGGAGAAGGATGGAGGAGGAAGGAGAGGAGAGAGGGAAGGAGGAAAGGATGGAGGGGGAGTGGGAGGAGGTGTGATATAGGATGAGGAGGAGGGGGAAGAAGTGGCCGAAGAGCGAACTGAGGGAGGGAAGGAAGTGGTTTAGGAGGAGGATGGAGGAGGATGGAGGAGGAAGGAGAGGAGAGGGGGAAGGAGGAAGGAGGAAGGAAGAGGTCACAGAGGAGGAGGAAGGAGGAGGGTTGAAAAGGTTGAAGAGGGGTAGTGGAAGAGCTAAAGAAGAAATTGAGGAGGAGGAGTAAGGGTCTGAGGAGGAGGGTGAAGGAAAAGGGAGAAGAGAGGGAGGAAGGGGGATAGGAAGACATTACGGAGAAGGAGGAAAAGGGAGAAGAGAGGGGAGAAGGTCGAAAGGAAGACACTACAAAGGAGGAGGAAGATGGATAGGAGGGAAGGAAGGTTGTAGAGACAGATAAAGGAAGCAATACCCCGGATATGATGAAACGTGGAAGCTTTTGATACGATCTCGGCTGGAGCAAAGCCCGGAGAGGTCTGTCTCTGCACCGAAACCAGGCATAAGCTTTGTCTTGCACAGGAGACTCGTGCAAGAGGGAAGCTGGGGGGTGAAGGAGGGGAAGGAGGGGGTATGGGGGACGATTGAGGCGGAGGGAGGGGGTGGGAAGGTAAGGAATGGGAAGGGAGGGAGAAGGAAGATGAGGGGAGGAAGTGGGGGCGAAGGAGGGAGAGGGGAAGGGGAAAGCTAAGTGCGAGGGAATGGGAAGGAGGGAGATACACAAATATATATATATATATATATATATATATATATATATATATATATATATATATATATATATATACACAATACACACAAACACATGTATACATATGTTTATATACATATATGTGTATATATGTA
Source organism: Penaeus japonicus (assembly GCA_017312705.2). Lineage (NCBI taxonomy): Eukaryota > Metazoa > Arthropoda > Malacostraca > Decapoda > Penaeidae > Penaeus > Penaeus japonicus. Next base: position 10,584 of record BOPN01008630.1, on the reverse strand, counting down.
TATATATGTATATATATATATATATATATATATATATATATATATATATATATATATATATATATGTATGTATGTATATGTATATATATATATATATATATATATATATATATATGTATATATATATGTATATATATATATATATATATATATATATATATATATATATATATATATATATATACATATATATGTATGTATGCGACCCTGCAAAACACTTTTCCGTGTTGGTAATGGTAGATGTTCACTACAATAAACAGATTTATTGAAATTGATATCTCAGGTTCGAGGAGAAGAGAACAGAGGGTATATAAAAGGCGAAGGTGAAACATGGGTACAAGAAGGTCAAGTTGAGACAGAGAACGGAGACCTTCTTGTACCGTAAGCTCCCCTTTTAGCTCTTATATACCCTCTTGTTTTCTTCCTCCTCAGACCTGAAGATGGGATCCAGATGGATCCCAAACTGTTGTCTCACCCCCAATAAATCTTTTTTTGTGTATAGTGGGTTTATCTGCCATTTACCAACACGGAAGAGTGTTTTGCAAGTCATCATGGACCCCACGGTTAAAAGAAATCTTCTCTCG
>BOPN01008630.1:0-2500 GCA_017312705.2 Penaeus japonicus | reverse complement strand
TGTTTCAAGGCTTTATATCATGTGTTTCGAGGCTTTATATCATGTGTTTGAAGGCTTTATATCATGTGTTTCAAGGCTTTATATCATGTGTTTCAAGGCTTTATATCATGTGTTTCAAGGCTTTATATCATGTGTTTCAAGGCTTTATATCATGTGTTTCAAGGCTTTCTATCATGTGTTTGAAGGCTTTATATCATGTGTTTCAAGGCTTTCTATCATGTGTTTTTTGTGTTTTTTATATCATGTTTTTTTTTATTTTTTTTTTAAATTTTTTAAGGCTTTATATCATGCGTTTCAAGGTTTTATATAATTTGTGTATTAAAATCTAAGAGTGCTTTTGGTAAAGATAATGTAATGTGATGAATCATAGCATGATGTGATATTATAACAAATCATATGATGTAATAAGCTATCATATAATGTTACATAGTATGATATTATACAATAATGGTGTGATGTAACGTGTTGCGAGTTTATAACAAACTTGTTAAGCTAACGAGGAAGGGAATCTTAATACTGCTCCCCAGGTAAAATCTGGAGGAAGCAACAACGAGTGGTCTACATAATGCACACACTTGCACATGCACCAGCAAGGAATAAACACTTAGTAAAGTGAGACTACTGCATCTCATTTAATTCAAAATGGCCTTTGCCAGACTTTTCAAAAAATCTATCAGCATTTTGAAAATTTAAATATATATATATATACATATATATATATATATATATATATATATATATATATATATATATATATATATATATATATATATATATATATATATATATATATATATATATATATATATATATATATATATATATATATATATATATTAGGCATTATCATTGTCATTTTTCCGAACGTACAAAGAAAGATGAAGATCTAGTAAATTTAGTAAAAAGCATTTAATTATTTTTTCTTATCTTAATCTTATCTCTTTCTCTCTCATATCATCTCTCGCTCTGTCTTTGTCTCTCTCTCTCTCTCTCTCTCTCTCTTCCTCTCTTCCTCCCATCCTCATTCTCCTTCCCCCCCCCCCTCTCTCCTTCTCATGTTAGATAATTAAACTCATTTCCTGAGGTGCATCAGACAGTCATAATAAATATCCTACGAGCGGTGTAACTATACCGTATAAGCTTACCTGCGTATAGAAAGTGAACCCTTTAACGTATTAACGTATGCCATTACCTTAACTTCATATCATTATCATAGTCATACAACAGCATTTATATCATCTCGTAATTCGATGATGTAACTGGACTACTCTATGTACACGTTTATTCCCCTATCCTTCTATCCCTCTTGAAGATCCTCACAGCAACCTCTGTTCATAATTCTATCCACGACAAAGGATAGGTTCTCAGGTTCTCTCACTCTCTAGTTCTTTCCTGAACCGAGTAGGGGACCCGTTGCCATATACGCTGACAGTGCCAACGCGGCTCCATTTGGCACAGTAAATGGCACTCGTCACTCACAGGAGATCCAAGCTGTCGGGTGAGATCACTAAAGTAATATTTTGGGTTTAAATGGGCTTTGGGTAGGATGACGCAATGCTGTTTACGTAAGTATTAGAAGGCGTGTTATGGTAGTGATAATATTGATAGGTATGATGTTGATAATGATGATGATATCAATAATAACAATCATGATATTGATAACAAGTTTAAGTATCTAAACAACGATAAGTACTACAAATACGAATAACATTAATAATCACGATAAAGATATAAAGAAAGATATAAAGAAAAATAAATAGATAGAGATAGAGATAGATAGATAGATAGATAGATAGATAGATAGATAGATAGATAGATAGATAGATAGAGAGAGAGAGAGAGAGAGAGAGAGATGCCACCCGCAGAAGCAGCCCGCAAAGCCAGGCCGCAACCGCACCCGAATGAACCCGCCGCCTACCACTACATCAGCCTGTTGTTGTCGTCCATGGCGGCGCAGGCCTTTCTCTCTCTCTCGCTTTTATTTTTTCATTTCTTTTAGAGGAAATTCGAGCTGATATCACGCCAGACCCGGAGCCGCTGATCATGTAATTATAGTTGTGGCTGAACCTCCTCCCAGTATGATCGCCCTGTGCCTGTCTAAGTGTCTGTTTGTCTGTCTGTCTGGACGTCGATTAACCTATAATTTCAGCTCTTATTTTTGTCAAGACGGAGATACTGATCTCTCTCACTTCTTCATTTTTTCTTTTTAATTCATTCGGACTTATAACTGTTGTTTATAAATCTCTTGATCTTGTTCATTATTATCTCTCAATGGCCGCGCTCCCGCTTTATCTCGCTAATGATCTAGAATCAACTTTCAGGCCTTCATTTATATTAAAGATAAGTAAATAAATATATATTTGTATATATACAAATAGATGAATAAATTTATATATGTATATATACAAATAGACGAATTAATCAATATATGTACATATATATATATATATATATATATATATATATATATATAAATACATAGATGAATAAATATATATAT
>BOPN01008629.1:32500-35000 GCA_017312705.2 Penaeus japonicus | reverse complement strand
AAACATATGGATTTTTTTTTCTTTTTTTTCTGAAGCCGTAGGGATGGAATTTGAGTTAGATGAGTGTGGAATCGTGATAATAAGAGTAGAGGTGGTTAGGTGAGTTGAAATAGTAATGCCAGATGGAAACATGATAAAATGCATTGATACGGAAGACGGGTAGAAGTATCATAAGATTCTTGAAGCAGATGGAGGGAAGCAAGAGGAAATGAAACATAATGTCACTCAGGAGTACCTAAGCATATTAAGAACACTTTTGAAATCAAATCTTAATGTTGGAAACATTATATTAACTATAAACGCGAGAGCAGTTCCAATCATCGGAAAAGGAGTACTAGATTGGAACAAATCAGAATTACAGGCATTAGATCGAAAAACAAGAAAATTGCTAACCATGTAGGGTGATCATCCCCAGGCAGTTACAAACAGACTTTATATGAAGAGAGCCAGCAGAATTAGAGGCTTAATTGGGGTTGAAGATTGTTTGAAAGTGGAAATGAACAGTTTGGAAAAGTACTTAACATGTGGTAGCGAGGAAATGGTTGAAGCGAAAAGAAATAACACTGGAAGGAGATATAAAGCATTGTAATTAAGAAATGCAATAAAGATAGAAGAAATGAGAGTAGACAAACCATAGGATTGGTTGAAGAAAGGATAGTTAAAAAAAGAAATGGAAAGAACAATTATCGCAGCTTAGGATCAGGCTTCTGAAAGATCAGTAAAGGAAGTATAATCATAAGCCAGAGAGACCTTTGGACTCAAAAGAGTGTAAGATTTTGTGGGATTTTTCAATACAAATTAACATTTTTTTTAGCAGAGCAGACCTAATACACCATACAGTTGTCACACTCATTTGATCGGCACTTGGAAAATGTCGATGAAGCGTCGTATTTTTTCACTGAAGCATGGCAACATAATACAATATAAAATCACGGCAAATTAGTGTTGTAGTAGTATTAGGGCAGATAGATAATTAAAGATGAAATCTAGGAGGATTTCGATACTGTTGTATTATATTTCAATAACCCCATATAGTGTATAAAGGTTATTGTTATTTTTATCACCATAGCTATACTTGATATTGTTATAATCATTATTCCCATTAGAGTTGTGTTTATTAATGCTATCATTATCATTATTATTAATAATATTATCATTATTATCATTATGATTATTATTGTTATTGTTGTAATAGTCATTATTCTTATCACATATATCATTATCATTATTATCCTTATTGTCTATACTATTTCTATACTTTCATCTTATAACTTGTTACATTTTCATTACTACCATCATCATCATTGTTGTTGTCGTTTTGTTACTGTGCTTCTTATTCTTATCATTATCATAATCAATATTTTTTTTAATTATCATAATTCATTATCCCTGTTATTATAATATCATCATTATCATAGTTGTTATTATGATTTAGGGTTTATGTCTCAAATCGTCTTTATCATATCAAATGGTACATTAAAGAGCTATTCTGAAGGATTCAACAAAATTAATACAATAACTAACGAAATTAGCAAATCTATTACACTTCTAATATCCTTTTTTCCAAGCTCACTAAAATTACAAAGCCTCAGTAAAAGACGACACCAGACTTACCTAACGTCTATAAATTTACCAAAATAGCTTGTTTCTGCGGTCTTACAATAATTAATTGAGCTATATATTTCCGCCACAGTATTTCGAGAGCAACAACTTACCCTGTGCCAAATATCGATATTTATTTCTCTTCCAGTTCTTAGCTAATTTCCGGCACTTCAGCAACAAGATCTTGTTTTAGTGTTCAGTAGAGATTTTATATCAACAATGGGCTGTTGATAACATTACATCATCAATGTATTATTTAAACTAATTCTTTCCATCAATACTTTAATAAAGCCAATCTGACATCATGAATAGGTTAATAGGTTAAAACTATCAATCCTGGATCAGTAATAATTTATTGAAATAATACTTTCAAAATCAACAGGTTATTAATTCCAATCCTATTTCGAAAATAGCTTATAAGTATCACTTTTAAATCATCTGCAAGCTATTATATCAACCCATATCATCACCAAGTTGATATCAATCATTCTTCATCAACAGGTCATCAACTTCAAACTTGTATCATTAATAACTCATTAAACACAATCTTATGTCATCATTGATTCACACCATCGGTATGTAACTTATTTCTCATATAATTAATAGAGTATTAGCTATCATTACTAAAAACGTGAAACCTGTATCTCATCAGAACCAAGTATTATATATCTAATAACATTTAAAAGAATGTTGGTAATTCCAATAGCCAGCAGCTCAGGCTATCAGTACTGCCTCAATACGAGAATGAATATTTATTTTATTTAATGGAAACGTTGCAGTTTGCCAGAGAGCTTGAATATGGATGACAAATAACCAATATGACACAATATACCAAACTATTTTCTTTTTTAGCTATGAAAATAAAGCGGAGCGGGAGGGATTCGGTTTTGATTTTTAC
>BOPN01008629.1:27500-30000 GCA_017312705.2 Penaeus japonicus | reverse complement strand
CTAAATCAATAAACACACAATGCAGCTCCCTCTGTCCTTCCCTGTACTTTTCCATCAACATCCTAAGAGCAAAAGTTGCATCTGTTGTGCTTCTCCCTGGCATGAATCCAAACTGTTCTTCACTGATCCTCACAACTCTCCGCAGTCTCGCTTCTACAACTCTTTCCCATATCTTCATTGCATGGCACAATAGTTTTATCCCCCTATAGTTACTACAATTTTGTACATCTCCCTTGTTCTTGAAAATTGGCACTAACACATTTTTTCTCCACTCATCTGGCATCCTCCCTCCTTCCAAGATCTCATTAAACAGTCTAGTTAACCCACTGCCATCTCCCCTAAGCTCTTCCAGGCTTCCACTGGTATCTTATCCGGGCCTACTGCTTTGCCCCCCTTCATCTTCTCCAAGGCCTTCCTCACCTCTTCTCTGCTGATCCTTGGTACTTCCTGATTTAGCTCCTCCACCTCTTCTAACCTTCTTTCCCTTTCATTTTCAATGTTCTTGAGGTCCTCAAAGTATTCCTTCCATCTGTGTAATCAATTTTCTTCCCTCGTCAGTATATTTCCGTCCGCATCCTTCATCATCTTTACATGGTGTATATCCTTCCCATCTCTCTCCCTCAGTCTGGCTAGTCTGCATAGGTCTTTCTCTCCTTCCCTTGTATCTAACTTCTCATACAACTGTATTTTCCTCCGCTTTTCCCACTTCCCTCTTTGTTATCCTACACAACTCTTTGTATTCCTGATGGCTTTCTTCATCCCCAAGTTTGTCCCAGTTCTGTTTTGCCAGTTTCTTTCTCTTTATACTATCTTGCACTTCCTCATTCCACCACCAGGTTTCCTTGTATTCTTTTCTTCGTCCTGATGTCAACTAAAGTACACATTTGGCTTTTTCAGCCACTGTTTCTGATATTTCCTCCCACCTGATCTCCTCCCTCCCTGCAAAGACTTGACTCACTTCCTGTACAACTGATGTACTCCGCTTTTAGTTTCCACCATTTGATTCTAGGTTCCGCCCTCATTCTCCTGTCTGCCCTCACTTTCATATTTAACTTCCCAACTATCTCTCTATGCTATCTTGTTACACTCTCCCCGGGAACGACCTTACAATCACTAAAATCTCTCAAGTTACTTCTCATACATATTATAAAGTCTATCTGCGTACTCCTACCTCCACTCTTGTTTGTAACTCTGTGCTCTTCTCTCTTATTAAAGTATGTTTTCACTAGTGCCATCTCCATCCTTTTTGTCCACTCATAATCATCTGCCCCTCTGCATTCCTCTCTCCCACGCCATATTTGTCTATCACCTCCTCGTCCCCATTTTTCCCTTCTGCAATATGACCATTGAAGTCTGCTCCAATAATAACTCTCCTCTCTGTGGATGTTCTGTATCATTTCTTCCACATCGCTCCAGAACTCCTCCTTTTCCTCCATCTCGCACCCCACCTGTGGGGTATATGCACTGATCACATTGATTGGATCCCTTCTACATCCATTTTCAAGTTCATTGCTCTGATACCCTCTTCACTTCCAGTATGCTGTTGATATACTTTTCCTTAATTATTACCCCAATACCATTTTTCCTTCCATCCATCCCATGACAGAACAACTTATAACCTCCGCCAATCAGGCTCGCTTTACTGCCCCGCCATTTAGTTTCCTGTACACAGAGAATATTTATCTTCCTCTCCATCATGTCGGCCAGTTCTCTCCCTTTACCGGTCATGGAGCCAACATTTAAGGACCCAACTCTGATCTCTGCTTTTCTGTCCTTCCTTCTTTCATGCTTCCTCCGTACAAGTTCGCCACTGTCCACCGGCCCCCTGCTGGGACACAGAGCCATAGGCGGTCGTTGTTAACCTGGGCCGCGACCGATCCGGTAAGGTGCTCTCATTAGTGATCCGCATAATAGAATTGATCAGTGTTTTCCGCCGGATGTCCTTCCTGACGCAACCCTCCCCATTTATCCGTGCTTGAGACCGGCACCATTTTGCACTGGCTTGTGCCCCCCAGTGGCTGGGTTATGTATATATATAAATATAAATATGTATATATATGTATATATATATATATATAATATATATATATATATATATATATATATATATATATATATATTTATATATATATATATATATATGTATATATATATATATATATATATATATAAACACACGCACACACACACACACACACACACACACACACACACACACACACACATATATATATATATTTATTTATTTATATATGTATATATATATACATATACATATATATATATATATATATATATATATATATATATATATACATATATATATATATATATATATACATATTTATATATATATATATATATATATATATATATATATATATATATATATATATATTTATATATATATATATATATATATATATATATATAGAGAGAGAGAGAGAGAGAGAGAGCGAGAGAGAGAGAGAGAGAGAGCGAGAGAGAGAGAGAGAGAGAG
>BOPN01008628.1:0-2500 GCA_017312705.2 Penaeus japonicus | reverse complement strand
ACTCAGGTAACCGAGCCTGAATAATGTGTTTTCTCCTCCGTTTTCTTACCTGGAATTATTACCTGGAAATAGTAGTTCCAGAAGAAGTAATCCGCTTTACGTTTTCCCATCTTTTAATCCTGTTTCTTGTTGTCACCTTGCTGTCATCTTTCTCTCTCACTATTTCTCCTTTTCTTACTCCATCTTTGTCTCTCTCTTATTCTTTTAACCTTGCTCTTAGTCTTTGTTTCTTTTCCCTACCTTTTTTTTCTTCCTGTCTGTTTCTCTTACACTTTATCTCTCTCGGTCTGTCTCTCTCTTTCCATCTCTCTCTCTCTCTGTCTCTCTCACTCCCTCTCTGTTTTTCTACCTATCTACCTCCCCCTCTCTATTTATCTTTGGTTCTCTTATCATTTTCCATTTTTTCCTCTGTCTCTCTCTCTCTCTCTCTCTCTCTCTCCCTGTCTCTCTGGTTCTCTTTTTATTTTCATTTTTCCTCTGTCTCCCTCTCTCTCTCTCTCCCTGTCTCTCTGTCTCTCCACGTATACTTCAGCATGTCAAGGCATCCCTTCCCGCAATAGATTATTCTGTTGCACTGTTTGGTGGATCATCTCCCGTGATATTCACCAGAAATACATCCTCCACCGATGTCCTTATAGATGGATAGCCACTGGTGTTATGAATAATGATACTCTATATTTGTCTTTTCTTGTTACCTCTCTCTCTTAATAAATGGAAGTAGAAATTCTAGCTCATTGGGTTCCCTCTCTGATGATTCACAACACATTACGTATATATGTTCATATGATAAGCATTTCTAATATATCACACTTTCAAAAACACGACTCTGCACGGACCGAGCTCTCAGGACTGACTCCCTACCCCGAGGCGTCACTTGTATACGTCGGTCTGCCAGGTCAGCACATCTGACCTTGTCCTGGGCAATGTGATCGCGTGATTCATTATACACAAGTGATCACGTGATGGCGTGGACATGCCCTCGTCCACACACCATCGTCCATGCGGAAATATCCACTGTTACACTAGGACATACTATGTTGTTGCGTCTCTTCTGCTATTGAGACGATAGTCTGCCTAGTGGCCTCTGTGACATGTGATAACTAATTTAAAAGATTCTTTCCTCGTATCTTCCTTGCTTTTCCTGTTTGATATTTATTTTTCCTACGAATATCAAATGATTCCAGATGCACATATTCAACTAAAAAAGAAATAACAAACCATCTAAGGTCATAGAAAGTCCACCTAGAAACTTGCAGTCCTTTACTTAATTCCGTTCCATTATTTTATTAATTTATTTTCACAAGTTCTAGAATTTTCATCTCCCACCTTCAAGTACCACGGCTTCTCCCTTGCCTTACCCTCAAGGCCTAACGGTGGCACCCCCCCCCCCCCCCAAATAACCATCAAGTATCACCCTCTCTCTCTCTCCCCTTTGAACTATCCCTTCTACCCTCACCCCTCTACACTCTTCCCTCCTCCCCCTTCCCCCCCCCTCTTTCCACTCCCGTCATCCCTCTCCTCTTTTCCCTGTCTCCCCTTCCCCTTCTACCCTCACCCCTCTATATTCTTCCCTCCTCCCCCTTTCCCCCCCCTCTTTCCACTCCCCTCATCCCTCTCCTCTTTTCCCTCTCTCCCCTCCCCCTTCTCCCCTCTTCCCTTCTTCCCTCTACATCCTCCCCCTCTCCCTCCTCCCCTATCTCCCCCTCGTTCCACTCATCTCACCCCTTCCCTCTCTCTCCTTCTTCCTTCTCCCCTCTACCCACTCCCCCCCCCCTTCTCCCCTCTCCCCTCTTCCTACTTCCTCTCACCCCACTTTCCTTTCCTCTCTACCCTCCTCCCCCTACCCCTCCTTCCCCTCTCACCCTCACCCTCTCTCCCCTCCTCCTCCTTCCCACTCTCCCCTTCTCCCCTTAGCCTCTTCTCATCCTCGAGTGCCCTTTCCCCTCCCTCCTCTCCTCTTCTCCGCCTCTTTCTGCGCCGAAGAGTAACAAAATGATAAAAAAGAGAGAAAAAATATATATTGAAAAGAAAATGTTCCTACATCATTCAAAAGTACTAAAAAGGAGAGAAAGGCTTTTAGTATTCAGGGATATGTTCTTGTTTTTTTTTATCATCATTATTGTGAACTGTAACCAATTTTTTATTGCTTTTCAAGAGAGAGGTACTCAGAATCTTCGAGATGGATGGCCAGCACAGTTGTCCATTCTGGTTTTAGATATTTCTTTTTATTTCTTCTAATAATACGAGAAAGATTGTCAGCTGTGCATTAGGATAATGTCACTTCACAATGTCAGCAGTGGAAAAGGTTAACGGTAATCTTTGTTTGATATCAGGATTTACTTTCCGAGTTGATGATCATCCTGTGATATTAATTCCCCTCACGTCTTACTCCTCTTCATTTCTCTCTCTCTCTCTGTCTCTTTCTTTCTTTCTTTCTCTCTCTTTCTTTCTTTCTCTCTCTTTCTCTCTCTCTCTCTCTCTCTCTCTCTCTCTCTCTCTC